>APFE030969537.1:457-22497 GCA_000404065.3 Pinus taeda
GAGGCTAAGTGGTTTGATGTTGCCTTGGAGTTTACCTTTTTCAGCCTGAGGTGAAATTTCAAGTGCTAACATATTGGCGACCATATTGGGGAGAACAAACTTGTTTTTGGATTGATGTGTTTGTTTCATAAGTTTTAGACAGAACCTAAAGATTATTCCAGGTAGCCTTCGAAACGCTTTTGCTTTGCATAAGCGCAAGTAGATAAACGTTGCTTCAGTCAATCTCCGTGATCTTGTGAATATGGCACTTCAATTGCATTTTACCCCAGTGCATTTGTAAACTCTGAACTTTTGGATGATTAGTTGAGAGTTTTCACAGGCTGAAATCGTTCACCTGGCGACTCCTTTCATGAAGAATCCAGCTACCTATGCTTCATGGTGACTCCACTATAGAGAGATCAGTAGCTTTGAGATTTTCAAGATGGACCAAATCACAAGAAGATATGCTCCCTTGAGCCGAGATCACATCCCTAGTTTTCCAAATAAAATTCCGAAGGTAGATTGGTCAAGGAATCTGCCTACATTTAAAGATGATGGTAAGAAGGATGCTGCTCTACATCTGGTTAGATTTCACATGCATATTCGCCAGTTGAAGGTTGATATTCCCGAAGATTGCTTGATGAAAATATTCTTGGCCACTCTGGAAGGTAAAGCCCAATCATGGTATGAAAGTTTGCCGCCTGCTTGTATTTACTGTTTAAAGGATTTTCATGCTATGTTCATTGAACGATATAAGGACTCTTATCCATCATTAAATTTAGTTCAAGACTGTTGCAAGCATGCCTATAGTTTTATTGAAAGCCTTGAGAAATATTACGAAGATGATAATTTCATGGATAATGAGATCATGGAAGCCCTATATGAAAATCCATTTCAGCAGCATAGAGATGATCATGAAAATTTGCAGCAGAATCAAGATCAGCAGGTTGAAGATGGCCACATGGCTGAAAATGGTGAAAGGGAGAATGTTCTTTCAGATCTGCCCATAGAAGAAGACAGCATGTCGAGAACTCAAGTTTCATTTGCAGATTTTGATAATGACCAGTCAGCTGTTTTAGATCTACATTCAGATTGTGATGACCAAGCATATCTTATGTTGAAGCCCATTAAAGAGAACTCTATTGTTGAGATCATCTGGAATGAAGAAGACAAAGTTATTGACCAAAGCCTTCATGAGGAGGTAATCTCGTCATTTCATGGACAACAAGATGGGATATTTGTTCAGGTAAGTGAGAAATCTTCTTTTGATAACTCAGTGATAAATGATAATTTGATTGCCATGGCATATGAAGACAATCACTTTTTGAGCAAAAGAAAACAAAAGGTATTGTCTCCTTTGTCTGAAGATGAAATAGATCAACTCTTGAAAGGTCATGTTACAGCCCCAGCTAAAGCAGATTCGCAGTGCACGCATCGTCAAGAAAGTGTTGGTGAAATCTCTTCCTCGTTTGAAAATGATGACGGTCTTGTAATCAGTTTTATAGATCAGCAAACAGATAATATTTTCTTTCACAAAGATGATAAGGTTGTCATGTTTGATAATCTTGAAGATTGTTTTTTGTTTAAGAATGACCTAGACCATGAAGACGAAGAGTATGAGCTTGAGAGAGACAATATGCCAGGATTTCTCATGGTCAAGGAAACTACAGCTAACACTCAGATGGCAGAAGCACATACTTCTCTGTGCATTCCTAACCCTCGGAAATCAATTGTTCTTTCAGATCAGAATGAAGAGAGTACTTGCATTTTTTCTACTGGATCTCAAGACAAGATAGTGCTTCAAGATTATCAAGATCCCTTTGGCATCCTTTTGCAAGCACTAGAGAAGATAAATGTTGCATGGTTCGTTATCATAAGCCTTGGTTTCAATGGTTATTGTAAGTTGCCTACATGTACATCGTTCTGCTTGCTCAGGAAAAGTGAGAGCAGAAATTTGGTATGTAGCCATCTATTGGATTGGTTACATTGGAAATCTCATTACACATGATTTGTACATATTTCATTAGTATGCAGGTGGTTGTCATCATGATTTCAAATCTTGATGGACTGCTGCCCTTCAATAAGCTTTGTAAGTTCTTGTTTTCGTTCAGTTAGTCATGAGTCATTTATGAGTCAGTTTTCAGTCATGTTGGTTTCATAATTGTGTCAGCTTGAGTCAGGTTTCAGTCAATAAATGAGTCAGAGTCTTGTGTTGTTTGCCGAAATAATGACTCCATCGCCCAATGGTTGAAAGCACTGGTCTGCTCTCCCAGAGGTCTGAGGTTCTTGGCACCTCCAAGGAGCTACCATCCCCATTGGAGCCAATGTTAGTGTCAGTCTTTCTAGCCTTCCTACAGTGATCAAATATGCTCTTACAAAGTGATTTTGAAGTGTCAAGGTCAAATTTTGTCATTTCAGTGAGTCTTCAAGCAAAATTTGGTCACTAGGCATTAGGTCTAGGGTTTGCTCTCACTCTTTTCAAAGTAGCCCAAATGTCAATCTATGTCACTATTCAGCTGAGTCTATCATCATTCATAGGGTTTCCATTATCATCTCAGTGTCTAATGAGTCATTTTACACCTTGTTCATGCTTCAGTTGCGCCTAGGTAAGGTCATTTCCCTCTCCTAGGGTTTTGAAGGCGATTTCTCTTGGACGGTCAAATCATCGGCAAAACTTGTTTCCTGATATTCATACACCTTCCCCTATCCTTAAAGTACCTTACCAAATTCTTCCCATCACCGAGATTCCCCAAATTCCTCATTTCGCACAAACCCTAGTTTCTAGCTACAACCTGGCAATTTTCTAGGTTGGGCTTGTGTTTTGCCCTTTTGGACCCCTTCCCCTCACTCAATCTCTGAGATTCCACTTTCCCCTACTTCCTAACATCCCTCCCTACTTCCAAAAATTTCCCCAAGAATTTAGAAGCCCCTTATCCCCTTCATTTCACTCCATTTCGACAAAATTCCTTGTTTCACACATCGGGATAAGTTTCACTCAAATGGTGTTTCAGAGCAATAAAAGATTAATTTGGGAAAAATGAGAGAGGTTTTTGTCCACAACATTCCAAAGAAGAAAAACCTCCTTCACTTTTGGCACAGGTGTCATGGTTTTAGAGAAATGTCAAAATTACAATCGCTAGATCCAAGGAGGTTGGCCAAGGTACTAAAACGACGGAAAAGGCCCGATCCACTCCAAATTTTGGCCAAAGCCTCTTTGAATGAGCATGGTACTTGATTGGGGACTCCCAGCCCAAATGTCAAGAAATTTGGAGAAAATTTTGTCAATTGTGAATTTTTTGTGCCAAACACAGGTTTTTGCCCTCAACGCGTAGCTCGCCGCACGTGACCCTTTCGTTGGGGAGGTCCATTTAATAAAAACTCAACATTTTTGGATTTTGCATGCAAAAATAAACTTTCTCAGCAATTACCAAGAAATTTCACCAAGTTTTGAGCCTCCAGAAGGTCAAAAAAAAGCAAAAAATGACTTTCTGCCACCTTTTTGACACACAGGAAGCAGTCTTGGGAGATTGCAATTTTGGAGAATAAAATGAACACAAAATTCAGAAATTCTACTTGTGTTGGAAAGTAGACATCCATACCTTTCCAACAAGCCCACGTTTACCTCATTTGGACTCCGGAAAGTGCCTCACAAGTTGGCTCAAAGGCGCGCGACGCGTTCAGGATTGGGGCGCGTTCCATCAGCACATTTTCTCAAATTTTCACCTACAGCTCAGCAAAACGCAGTATTTGACTAGGTTTGACTTTTTGGAGTGGATTTTGATCCTCCTTGTTGTAAATGATGTAATTTTATGATACTTTGACACTCATTTATCTCTTCTAGAAGATTCATTCATAAGATAGGAAAAAATTTAATGAATGAATTGGTTTCCTAGCTTATAGAGGCAAGTTGTTTTGACTGCCTAGTTTTCAGTGCTCAATTTGGAATTGGTTGAAACAGCTCCTAGGATAGTGAGCTCGACCCCTAGAGGCAAGTAAATATGTTAGATTGCCTATATTATGCACTTTCTTGGTCATTTTCATGGTTGGACTCTTGAGGGAGAAAGCTTCTATTGTATTACTGATTGTATCACTGCATTTTTGGCAAAGGAAGAAAGACCAAGGTTTTGCAGTCCTTTTTGGGATTCTTGTGGTTACATGTATTGATCGTGTGTCTCTCTTTGTTCTTGTAAGTTTTTTATGTGAATAATATTCTTACTTTTTCCTCTGCAAATTAGGCAAATGAAGTGTTAAGGTAGAATTCATGGTTGCTATGCTCTGCCTTTAAGTTTGCTTAATATCAATGTTTTCAGTGTTTAAGGAGAATTCAAGGTGATTGCTTGCTCTCCTTAGCTCCTCACCAGTCATTCTCATCCATCCAAATCTTTTAAAAGCATCAATACAGTCTCCTACCTCGCCCCAAAGAACCTCCTGCGAAAACTGTGTCCAATCCCCGCACCCAAAATTGCCTTTCCCCAATTTTCCACCAAAACCCTAAAAATCCCAAATCAAAAATTTTTATTAGTTTACTAGCCTGAAATCAGTGTTCTTTATTGGTTATCTCAGCCCGTTGAAGACCTTTTGCCGAGATAGACCGGAGAGAGCCCTCTCTTGCCCCGTAGGGCTAGCTACGAGGCTAAGTGGTTTGATGTTGCCTTGGAGTTTACCTTTTTCAGCCTGAGGTGAAATTTCAAGCGCTAACACAATACATCCATGTCCAACCACTAGTTCCGACAGCAGAATGTTATAGCCACAACTGCCTACTCCTCTAAAGAGATATACTAGCTCTGCGTAGTGGAGAAGCCGAGGCTCGTTACAATACTATCTAAGATTTCTCTAAGACACTCATATTAGAAGCCTAGCTAACCAAAAGCCTTTACAATGAGTTATGAGGGACTATTTATAGCAAATGGTGGGGTGACCTTTTACATTCCCCTTTGTGACCATTCATCTAACCTCACGACTCTTCAACTACTCTATGACTGTTACATTCAACTATCGACATTTGAACTTCCACTTGACAAAACCATTAGTGGAATTGTGAGGTCTAAAATGGGCCTCCTAAGGAAATTATAAAATAATAGTGGAAATAATAAAATAATATTAGATTACATCATCAAATTTTAAAGGGATAAAAGAAAAAACTAGTTTTTCAAATTATCCCCCTATGGGTTTACTCAAATTTCGAGCAGCGACACTCATTGGATGCAAAATTTGATTCCTCATCCAAGGAGTACCCATGTTGTTTACTTTCAATGGATTCTACTACACGAACAATTAGAAATACATTTTTCGTGTAGCAGGGTGCACCAAAAGTATACAACATGGGTACTCCTTGGATGAGGAATTAAATTTTGCATGCAAATAGTAATCCCTTTCAAAATTTGAGTAAAAACTTAGGGAGATATGTTGAAAATACAAGTGGAAAAAGTAGTTTTATTATTTTTTAATTTTTTACTTTTTTACTCCAAAAATGGTGAATCATCCCCCATGGTTGACATTACCATCTTGAATCGTATTGGTTCTTATAAATTTTATTTTGGTTGTACATTTTTCTTAGGAGGCCCATTTTAGACCTTAAAATTCCCCTAATGTGTTACATTACAATGCACATGTGCTCATGTGAGGCAAAATGGCTTGAGCAAGCCATGTAAGACATCACTGGCACTCGGACCATTGTGTTGAGACACACTCTTTGACATCCTTGTTGATGGTTGAAGGTGGTGAGCTAATGCCAAGCTTGGTTTTCCATGATGGTGTCCATGCACTCAATGGTGACATCTTGCTGAAGCGAACTCTTTCCTTTGTTGTGTTCGAGTGCACTGATATCGCTCCTCTATCCAACTCATCTGATAGCATGTGCATGGTCATCCTGGGTGCGACTGGACTGGCAACATGTTGATGCATAATGTCTACGCTGATTTCCAAGCATGTGGTAATGGTCGTGCACATCAACTTGTCAAAACACTCGTACAAATCTAGTCAGACTTGCTTCTTATCTTCACCTCGGTGAGTGTGATGAATGGGTGCGATCACATGTGTGCGTAGACATGCATGCTGCTAAAATCCCTTGCATGCTATCAACAACACTGCTCACCTTGTTTGCTCTGTTCCAGTTGCTGGGATGGATCTATAACTTTTACGAGCATAGTTTCATCCATCAGTGCATGTTGTGCCCCCTGATGTACCTTTTCCTGCTGCAACTCATTCTCTCATCTATGCAACTCCTGTTCTTCCTTGAGTTGTTGATTCAACACATGAAACTCCTTCTCTGTTCCATTCTCTGCCTTTGCGCGATCTTCATGTCGCGCCGTCACCTCATAGCCTCAGTCTCCAAAGTTTCTTTCATCATAAGTGGATCTGCTTGAGCTTGCAACTTTGTTCTGCCTCTGCGTTGTCAACAACCTTCCTCTTGCATTCATTGCGTGCAGGTGCGCTGCCTTTTGCTATTGCTGATGGTGCTTCTTGTTGTAATGTTGCTGCAATATTATCTTAATGTCCTTTTCTGTGAACAACTTGATGTCTTCATAGGTAGGCGAGCTCATAGACACTTGCTTTGCTGCAAACCCCATTGTGCTCTCAACAATGCCCTTTGACTCTCCTCTTTTGAAGGTCATTTTACTTGTGTTGCTGAGAGACAGATGAACACTTGTCATGCCCAGAGACATAGGAACACTCATGGAAAGAAATATGTGAGTCGAAAAACCAAAACAAACTTGAGGACTGACTTGTAATATACTTGTGTGATTAATCATGAAGGTTGCGTAATTTCCACTTGGAGGTTGGGAGACTGACTATCAAAATTGCACAAGGCACAATTCGGGCTCTTAAGCGGTTGATTGACTGCTAGAATTGTGCAATGCACAGTCCAACCTGGCCTGCTGAGGACTAAAACTCTGCAATGCACAATTTCAGTTAGCAATGACATGCAACCAGCAAACTGCATTACGCAGTTTCTGGTGCTAGCAGGACACTGCCTCCAAGAATTGCACAATGCAAGTCTGGAGGTCAGTGCTAGGATAGAATTGCACAATTTATGGATGGAAGGTACAAGCTTCGCTTCCGGAAATGTGCAGTTCTAGCTGGGCAGGGCATGATCCGGGCCAAGGCAGCCTAGACTAGTCGACAAGCAACTGAAAACATGAGAAATTTGGATGCATGGTGAGATGAGTGCAAATGAGAGTGAATGATCATTCATGAAAACAACAAGTGCAGGATTCAAAAAACAAGAAAGAATGCATGTGTGTGAAGTGAGTCACCGCAACAGTGACTGTCCGTGCAAAACACTGTCATGCATGCGACAACAATGAGATGCAAAAAAAAACTAAAACGATGTTTCTACAAGCTAACAAATATAAAAAAAGCAACAAGCACTCAGTGAAATCAAGTAGACAACACTCACATGAAGAGAAACATAAAAAGTGACAGAAACACAATGCAAGACATGGAAAGAGAGATTATCCCAAAACAACTGAGATGAATGTGTCGACGACTCCTAGATGCAATGTGGTATGTCAGAGCTGAAAGGTCGATGTGAGGAATGAGCTTTGCAACGTCTAGTTGATGAGTTTCGATAAAATCGAGGTTGTGATGCGCATGGCATGAATCTATAAAAAGCGACACTTGGCAAGAGGTTTCTGAAATGATCCTTGCATGTAACCTCTAGCTGCTAAAAATAGATCCTTGAGTCAAGGGATGCCTTTGCATGCTACCTTGGGAGAAGTAGTCCATGCATGCAAATCAGTTTTGTTCGGTCCTGGAGGGAACTGGTCAATGTAAAGGCACATGTAATAGCCAGCTTCACTGATGGGAAAATTTGCGCATTTATGGGAGGGAGCCAGGCTGGCTGCCCAAAGGGATTGTGCAATTTCTAGGATGAGCAGCTGACTGCTGCCCATAATTGCATAATTTCTGGGATGAGCAGTCCTGCTGGGACAGATTGTGCAATTTTTCCAGTGAATCTTGACATCTAGAATTGCACAATTCTAGAGCCCAGTAGGCTGCCAATTAAGATTGTGCAATTTATGGAGGGAAGGTCGGTTCCTCTCTAGAATTGCGTAATTTCTTGAGGGAGGTGCTCAGTATGCAACTAAACCAAGTCCGAAGAAACAACTTGTGAGGGGGATGCAACAAGCTATCATGCACAGGCTAGCAATCTGCTAGAAAACCATTGAATCTCATGTACTTGACCGTGCAAGACATGCTACTGAGGATGGTTGGTAGGGAGGCTCAAAATTGAAGCTAAGGGAAATTTTGGAGGGTGGTTGTAGTTGCTACAACACCTTACTTTGATTCTGTTATCTCAAAATCAGACCCTGGAAGGCTGCTAACCAGGAAGACCTTAAGTAACTATTTCAAACCTACTTTAGACCGAGGCTTAGCCTCCTCAACCTGAGAGGGCTCTCTCAAAATGGTTAATGATGTTGATTATAGTTAAGATGGCTAACTCTTGTGAAACAACTTTAAAAATATGAATGGTGGAAACACATTTAGCAACTATCCATTGGGCTTATGGAGTCAACAACATCTCAATACAACAATGAATTCAACCTTACATAGAAGTCAGGGCATTCAACATTTAAAATATTCAGAACATAACAACTCAAATAGGACCACACAGTCTATGAATGCATACAGGAAGTTAGAGCACCTCAAGTGAATTCTAAGTGATTACACATTCATACCACTGCAAGAATTAGGAAAAGGACAACATCACACATTCTGAACATAAAATCCCTCATGAATCCTGAGAAGTAGAGCCAAACATGTATTAGCAAAACAGAGTATTACATAAGCCAAATATCAGCGTTTTTCATAAAATTTCCAACCCTTTTTACATTGTTGCTTTAGCTATATATAGAGTTCTTCTCCTATCTAATTGAGATTTTTCCTCAAGCATGAGGGAAACTCGAGATCCACTTCTAATCACACCTAATCCACTTCTAACTGCTTATTTAATATAACAAACTTTTAACTAGAGTTTTCAGAGTTCTAAATCTAGTAGGATTCTAACACCATGCTATGATAATAATAGCGTTGGTTACAATGAATCCCGTTCCTTGATATCTGGTTCCCTGTTAGTTTGGCTGTGATGGAAGTTTAAAACTCCACGTTTGTTTTTTATGCCCCATCTTTCCCATTGTGCTGAAATATAGGAAACAACCCCTGCTCCTCAGTCTTTATGGTTTTCGAATCCACAGAAGCAAGTTTTTCATCTTTGCTTTCCAAAACGTGACAGATGGCCATGTCCATTGATGTGCTGTCCACTGCTTTTTAAAACAAAAATGCATTCAGGCTGTCTTAACATATCTGAACCGTGCTTAAAATGCTCACTCTATGACAAAATTCAAATTTGGATCCAAACCCATATTTCTCCATCTTTCTTAATCTGATTGATTGCTGCAACTTCGGATGTTTCCTTACATATATTTGTTCTTCAAAATTTTCCCGCTTCTGTTTCAAAATTGGTTGATTTGTATTGGAACCTTTAGCTTCAGCAGTTTCATAGCGCGCTACGAAACTGCTGAGCCTTAATCATCACCTTTAGCAGTTTCGTAGCGCGCTACGAAACTGCTGAGTTGTTTAAAAAACATAGTTCTCAACCCAAAATTTTATTAATTGAAACACTTTGTTGTCGAAAACCTCCTTTCAATTGTTCAAAGACTTTCCAAAACGAATGGACATTTGAATTCTTCAAGAGATGAGACTAAGCAAACTCATCAAAATTCAAAACATAATCTTACTTGAAATGTGATTTCATTTAGAAGGTTCCTTTAGCTGGCTTAACTGTGCCTTTAAATATTCTATCTGTTTCTTCATAATCTTGTTCCCAGCTCTTAATTGCATATTAATCATCCTGATGAATTTTGCTTCTTTGATTGCCGGTACTGTCCAAGTATGGAATTGAGTATTACAGTCAACCACCTATGCAGTTTCTTTCTCTTCCCATAAGGCTTTAATTTCGTAATAATTAGCTTGTATGATGGCATGTCTTCTAGCATCTTTCCTCAGTCTGGCAATCTCAAGGTTAGCTGATTCCAATCTTCTTTTCAAGTCTGCTATATTGTCTTCTTTATATGTGGCGACTGTTTTGCCTTTGTCCTTTATTTGATGACATTGTATCTCTTCCCCTGTTTCCTCTGTTCTTGGTGGTACCTCCTGTACTTGCTGAAATCTCCTTGTTATGGGTCTCCTGGGTTTGAAAACAAATTGTTCAACTTGCTCGTCAAATTTAAGCTTCTTTGAGGCTTTGGTTTTCTTTGTATTCTCTTTTTCTGACTGCATCAATTCCTCTTGAACTAGTGGGGACTCCTCAAAGTCAATAGCCTGCAATAAATCATTTAGATTTCTCTTTGAAACTGGACTTTCTTCAACAGCTATTGCCTTACCTTTTTCTTCAGCCATCTGACTTCTTGTTCTTCTCCTTGAGACTACTTCAGCTGTGCTTGCTTCAGGTGCAATCTTTTTAACTTGAGTTTTTTCCTTAGTTGATTATTGAGGTGTATCTTGAATGATCAGTGGCCATACTGACTCTCTCACTTGTTTCTTTGCTTTTAATTTTGGAAATCTCGTAGCTCTTGCTTTTGTTTGAAGATCCGCTATTGTAAGATCTCTTGCAGGTAGAGGACTGAGGCCAATCTGGCTTTTGAAACCAGCCATAAAAATAAATGAATTCCAATCTTCGCCTACCTTTTGAAGCTCATGTAAGACCAGTAGTTTAATCAAGCCATGATGAAACAGAGAAGTTTCACAAGATTCCTTCCTCAATTGTACTTTGTCACACATCTTACTCAAACTACGGAATAGATAAAAAGGTATATCAATGGAAACCTTCCCTGTGAAATGAAAAAGGAGCTTGAAATGGTACGAATACACCTTGTTATACCTTCCTTCGCAAGTCAGGTATTTTTGTATACAGGTGAGTAAATGTGCATAAGACTCTTTGACATAGCTCCTGGGCACTGACTTACTCAAATCTGCATTTACAAACTCCTTCTTTAAAAACTCCTTGCATGGATTCATGTCAAATTTGAAGTTTTTGAACCAGTTCTCTTGTCCTCGTGGAATCTCTGTCACAGTGGATATCATCTCTGGTGAGACCTGCAATTCTATCATAGCTACCTTTGAATTTAAACCTGTGAAATTAAGCGCAAATTCTTTGGTTACATGTGCATGCCCTCCTTGTAACTTCTTGCAAAAATTTCAACACCCGACCTTTTTAAACGCCTTCTCCACCTCTTTATTCCTCAGTGCTATATCCAAGCCTTTAGGCTCATTCCTCAGACATCTGCCAGACCTGTGTTCCTTTTTCTCCATTGATCTCTCCATGAAATCTTAAAGACTTGCAAACAAGGAATACTAGCTCTGTTTGAACTGTAAACTCAGCTTCTTTTGAAATTCTGCCTCGCTTGAATTTGCTGCCTTGCTTGATTTGCTGCCTCGCTTGATTACACTTGTATTTGAAATTGAAATCTTGCCGTTTGTAATCTTTCAAATTGCAATCTTGCAGATTTGTTATTCATGCAAGTCTTACAATCATCATTAAGACTTGTGCAAGGTGGCCTTTCTTGGAAATGGTAATTCGTGCGTATCAACAAATTTAATGGTGGTGATAATGGCGATGGGTGGTGGAACGTGATAAGTGGAGTACATGAACTGACACAAGATGACACAGCCTCTACTTTACCTAACGGATTTGACATTTCGGGAAAGATTCGTTGCGAAATGCACGAATCCCTGATTTCACAGCGCGGTTAGTTTGAAATTTGAATAATGCGCTGCAAAATCACCTAATAAGGTTTGCGTTGTGAAACTACTAAACAAAATAAACGCGCTGCGAAAACACTTTAAAAGAATGCATGCGCTACGCAATTACCAAAAGGCTTGGTGGTGGATAACAAAATGACACATGGCTATGAAACAATGGTGAATGAAGGGGGACCAATGGTAGATAAGAATATACTTGACTCATGACCTCTTAAAACTTCAGACTTTAAGGGAAAAAACAATATGAAAACAACATAGACTAACACTGACCTTTGTCATCGGGCTAGGATGAGAAGTTACATATATCAGATCTTTTTTAAGTGATAATAGATTCCTTTGAAGATTGATCCTTGTATGTCTCTTTGTTGCCCTTCCTTTGAATTTTGAACCTTACCTCTAATACCATGTTGAAGAATCTAGGGCAGTTAGAGTTAGAGTGATTCTTCTTAGCATGATATCAATTTGTGAAGTGATTTTACAATTTATCTTGGATTGATCTTCTTCTTATTATTGGTGAGGTAGCCACGAGGAAGGTAGAGCAACTATATGAGAAAAAAAAATAGATTAGTTTTGCAAAGAAATTTGGGGAAGAAGAAGAATCATTTTATAGAGCAAAGGAAAAGGGGGTTTAAACAATATTCATTCAAGAATAATTCTCACGTAGACCAACAAACAACACCAAATCTTGATGAGTTAGAAGGGGGTGATCTTTCCAGCAAGAAACTTCAACTTACACCTATTAAATGTTGGGGATGTAAAGGAGGTCACAGATACAAAAACTTACCTCATAGAGATAACAATATGAGGGTTGTACACAACATACATAAAACAACTACTGTGGAAGATGTGGGCAAGCGCGTGCCGATAATTTATACATCATTAGACAACAGACAAGCAAAGCATGAGGCACATATGATAGAGGTTGAAGGTAAGCTTAATAATCAACCCATTATTATTTTAATTGACTCAGGAGCCAGTCACAGTTATATTGATTTGAAATTGGTTGAAAAGTTTAATTTGAATAAAACTAAACATTTCCAAAGCATCGTTAGTACATGGGTGAAAAAGTAGATTACTGAATTGGTCAAAGAATGTCCGATTGACTTGAACGGGATGAGTAAAAATGACGAGGTGACGTAATTTCACTGGGATCATATGACTATTTAATCGACATGGATTGGTTAGAGAAACATCATGCAATTCTTGATTGTCACATCAAATCCTTTATTTGTATTGATGATGAGGGAGAGAAGAGACAAGTCCAAGGAATTCCTAGACGAATATCTATCAAAGAATTATCAACTATGAAGTTAAAGAAGAGCTTCAAGAATGGATGCAAGATCATTACAATTCATATGGAGGAAACAAATATGGACCAACAATCTAATTTAGAAAAATATTAAGCGTTACAAGAATTTGCTAATGTTTTTGGAGAGATACCTGATTACCTCCAAGGAGGGATATTTATTTTTCTATTGATTTGGTGCCAGGTGTAGTTCTAGTGTTTAATATTCCATACATATAAATGAGTACCACTGAACTTAAATAATTGCATATGCACTTGGAGGAATTACTAAAGAAAGGTTATATATGCCCCAATTTATCATCATGGGGTACTCTGGTTCTTTCTGTTAAAAATAAAAATGGCACAATGTGATTATGTAATGATTTTCAACAATTAAATAAAGTCACTATTAAAAATAAATACCCAATGTCGAGAATGATGATATGTTCAATTAGCTCCGTGGGGCAAAAATATTTTCTAAAATTGACTTGAGATTGGGATATCACCAATTGCGGATTAAGGAAGAGGATATAAGTAAAATAACATTATAGACTCATTATAAACACTATGAGTTCATAGTGGTGCATTTTGGGTTACCCAATGCATCGAGATATTTTATGTTTTTAATGAATGGAGTATTAGGGAATATTTAGATAAATTTGTCTTTGTTTTTCTTGATGATATTTTAATATATTCTAAATCTAAAGAGGAACATAAACAACATTTGAGAATTGTCCTGTAGGTACTTAGGAAGCATCAATTGTATGCTAAGTTGAGTAAATGCCCATTTTACTACAAGCAAATCCACTACTTGGGTCACATTATTTCAGAAGACGGAATAATTTTAGACCTAGATAAAATTAAGGTTATTAGGGAATGGTCAACACCGAAGAATTTTATATAAGTTAGGTCTTTTATGGGCCTAGTTCCGTATTACCTGGGGTTCATCGAAGGGTTTTCCAAGATAGCACACCCGATTACGTCTTTGCAAAATAAGGGTGTAAAATTCGAATGATCACCTAAGTGTCAATAGGTTTTTCAACATTTAAAAGCTTTATTGACCAAAATTCCAGTGTTTAAAATTGCTGACCTAAACACAAATTTTCTGGTATGCATTGATGTGTGTAAAGAGGTACTGGATGGATTTCTCATGCAAAATGGGAAAGTAATTTGCTACAAGTCCAGAATATTAGAGGAGCACGAGAAAAATTATGTTTCCCATGATTTGGAGCTTGCAACTATTATCATGCACTTAGAATGTCGAGACGTTATCTTGTGGGCAAAAAATTAGAATTACAGAATGATCATTATGGGCTATGACATTTATTTGAAAAACCAAATTTCAATGCCCAACAAATCAGGTGATTGGAATTGGTGGTTGAATATGATTTTGAAATTAAATTGATAAAGTGGAAATAAAATTAGGTGGATGATTCATTTAGCTGGAGAGTGCACATTATGCATGCCATGACAGTCATCAATTGCATATCATATTTAATGAGAAGAATTTGATAGGGTTGAAATTAGACCAACAATATATGGAGATGCAGATAATGCTGGAAATCCGTCAACTAAGGGGTCTCCCTGATATGAAGTCCCAATTAGAACTCACACTTTTTGGTGTAGGAGCCCCATATGGTATAAAGTCCCAGTTGTTGAATCCTTAAATATTTTTCTTGGCTTTAACTGCCAGCAAGAGAGAGAGATGCAATGGTTCCTTCGAAAAGCAAGAAGGTGTGCCTAGTGAGTGCTAAATTGTAAATATGTCAAGGTTATTCTACTATGGAGAGGGGAGAAAAGTGAACCTCTAAGAGAGAGGTGATAGTACCACCCAAGAAGAGACACACATGAACCAAAAGGATCTGTCTAACATCCAGTAGAATGGTCCACAGAGGCTGCGACGGTCATTAAAACCAACAAATGAAGAAAGGTCAGTCTAATATCCTACAGAATAGTCCACAAGGATGGGACAATAATAAAAACCATTACAATGCATTCTCAATAATATAAGTACTAAAACAACTGAAATGGTTCAACTATCTTAGCACATGTGAAAGCAAACATGAAATACAAACATCCACATAATAGTCTTATAAACATTCATAATCCATGCATGAAGAACGTGTTGGCCTTGAAGGCTTTTGTTATTAAGTAAAAGTTCTAAGACACATGTATACAATGCACATCACCAACTCTAGTAGTAGAGTATTGGAGCCACTCCTTGCTCCCCAAAAGAACTAGCTTATCTCTCTAATGCTTTCAGGGAGGAGGCAAGGTGAGAAGTCTTTTGCTCACATAATGAGGGAGTATATATAACCAAGGGATGATGCTTCCCCTTCCTTGCAACCTTTTGACTACCCTCATGACTGTTTGACTTCCTATTACTTTTCAACTTACATGAATCGTTGTACTCTACACATGTCCTTTGACTTTCTCTTTACAATACATATGTTACATCATTGGCCACAAGGTGTGACATGTGACTTATCATGACATGACATGACATGACACTATTGACATGGATTGCATGATGATGTGGACTATCAAGCCATTTTTGTTTTTGAGTGTTGAGTGTCTACTTGAATATTCTCTTCTTTTCACCTTCTTATGACTTGGTGATAAGCAATCTTCAATGATCTTAAATCTTGAATTGTGATCGCAAACTAAAGTCCCTTTGCTTTCTTGTGATTGATCAACTTGCATGTTCAACTACAAGAGTGTCTTTCAGCATGTTTCTCTCCTTCATGTCTTTCTTCATCATCTCACCATAGCATGGTAAGATACCTGTATCTACAATTCACTCATGATGAGACGAATCAGCTTGAAAACCCCCTAATCTAAGATGGTGCATTATGATCCATTGACTGAGTCAAAATCAAGTGATAGGATGAGAAAGAGGTTTATTAATTGCACAATTTCATAGCTTAGGTAGTCAGGGGTGAAGCTTGAGTCTTGAGACTACGTAATGCATAGTTTAGGCTAGGATGAGGAAGAAAATTGTGCAATATAAGAGCTCAGGATGACAGGTTGAGGGGACAAGCACTGCATCAATATATTGTGCAATTCTGGAGGAAAAATGAGCCCACGTGACTATGAAATTGTGTAGTTCAAGAGATCTGGGCTAAGGCTTGAGCCTTGAGACTACGAAGTGTGTAGTTCAAGCTAGATTGAGGGAGAAAACTAAGCAGTTCTGGGAGATAAGGGGGGTTGGGAAATTGTACAACTGTGCATTTTAGAGGCTCAAGGAATGATCTTGAGGCTTGTGATTATGCACTGCACAGTTAGATCCAAAATGAGAGAAAGGATTGCACAATTATGGAGGCTAAGGTCGAAGCTTGAGCACAAACACTGCACAGTGTGGCAGTCCTAGGAGGCAAGAACTGTGCATTGCGCAGTGCCAAGGGGAAACGTCACAACTCGAGGACTGAAACTACGCAATGCACAATTCAAGGAGGCTAGACGAAGCCAAGTTTCTTGGTCGGGAAGAGTTCTTAGAAATGGCTAAGTGTAAGGCCGGTCAGATTGATGTGAATAGTGATAAGACTTCAACTATGATCTCATAATTAGAATACTTGATGACATAACAACATTGATCACCCAGGACACATGAATAATGTATTTCTTTCATGCAATAACTTTATGACCAATTACGACAAGTGCAACACTTAAGATATGTTTTGCGACAACCGTGATGACACTTGTGCAACAATGATTAAAACTCTATGAATGAGTGCGAAAAATGTTTACATGGCTAGAAAAAATCATATTCACAAAGATAGACACTTGAAACCACTAGAACATGCTTCTACACATTGTGTGACAAACAATCATATGAAAAGATGAAAATTTACACAACTTGCAAAGGGGATAAAAACACTTCATAAAAATACATGAAATGAATTTCGGTGTTTGCGAAAATAATGTACAAGGCCAAGGGAGGCTCTGAAATTGAGTATAAGCCAAAATTTTGGAGGGTGCTGTAGTAGCTACAACACTTGGCGACACATTTGGTAGAATTACAGCTTCTCTGCCTCCGTTAAATTCTTCTATGCATGGCCTTTGTTCTTAAGGGAGTATTGATTCATCGTGCATATAACTTTGGTCTCCCCACTCACCCCATGAATAAACATGGTCCCCTTATGCCTTCTTGGTTGAACACAACATAAGATTCAGTGATATCACAATGTTTCAAGTTGGGAAGGGTAGTGTATATCACGAGTTTAATATTTTCATAATATAATTTTTCATCTCTGGTGTTGCTTCACTTCCAGCAGCCTGGATAGTACCCCGACGGAGTCATGTAGGAACACAAACATTGCTCCACTTCTAGCGAGCATGGATGGTACCTTGGTGATGTTTCCTTCTTCACCTCTCTGAATAGGAAGCCTTTCTCTTCTTTCACCTTTATTTATTTATTTTAAAGAGGACTACGCAACAAAAGTTATTTATTTTTGGGTAGAAGTGGGATCCCAACTTATTGAGAGCAGAAGAGGTTGTTCCTTCAAAGAAGCATATAGAGATCTCTAATTTATGTTTTCTCATTTAGATTTTTCCCCTTCTCCTCTTCTATTGATTGGATAAGCATGAAAATAATAAAACACAAAGCTGATTGTAGGCATACATATTCCTAAATAGACATAGGTTCATGGTTGGACCAAAACTCTCCTTACGATGGATCATATTTTTCGTTGAAACTTCATTGACCAAAATATATAACTGACACAAGGAAATCAGACTACAGGCTATCCAAATGTTGTAGTGTCATAAGACTCTTTAGACTTCAGCCACACACATAATAAGAAGCCAAAATAGGTCCGGGAACAACACTCATTCACATGATGAAAACAAAAGGAGACAAACAACAAGAAAGAAAAACAAAAGAAACAAAATGAAAGGAAAGGCAACACACAGCAAGGAAACAAAACCAGAAGAGAAGCAAAAGAATCTAAACCAAAGCATAATGAAAGAGAAAAGTAAGAAAATACAAGAGAGACTAAAGAGAACAACACATGATGGGTATTATAGAAGGAAAACTAAGATGTAGCTAATCCTACTCCTAACCTAACAACTAGAAGGTCGGGGTCACAGATAATGGAATTTCCAATGTAGCCACTGTAATTGTTCCCGACCCACAATCACAAATATATAATCGATTAAAATGGATATAAAGCAATGTGAAAGAGAAAAGATGAGAGCTTGAATATTTTTCACAAAATAATGAAGGTCTTTCCTGTGGGCAGAAAGTTGTGTCACAACCACTACTTTCATCCAATTCACATTCTTACCTCTCTGACAAAAATCATAATTAGACAAACCTTGAAGACTTCTTGTGAATGCAGCTTCTTCTATGTCATTGTACTTAGAAAGCATGAGAAAAGGTCGAAGCATGTGTATTGCAATGAAGCTTCTTGAATAAGATTGCTCCAACCATTCAATGTTTGGATCATAAAATTCATGATGATCCTCTTGAAAATGCTGAAATATTTGAAAATATGGATTTTCAACTAGTGACACGAGATTATAACAAGAATCTTGTGAGGGAAAATAGATATGATCATATTCACCAATCATGTCGAGACAGTGAGGACCTGACACAACCATTGGTGGATAATGAAGTTCCTCAATCGCTCGACAAAAATACGAATAGTGAGATGTTGAACGATGAAGATCGAAGGATGTAAAAGAAATTCCATTGGATATACTAGTGGGAAAATGATAACATGAATGACAATGATCAAACATAGTGTTATCATAAAATCATGTACTAAGGGCTGCTACCTAGCAAGATTTCATGAAACTATTTCAAACCATGCTTTGGACTAAGGTTTAGCCTTCTTAGTTAGAGAGGGCTCTCTCACAGATTTTTGATATGCATTAAGGGCAAGAAAAGATGGCTAACTCTTTAAACAATAGATGAAGTTTAAACTGGTTGGAACAACAAAATTAGACTTCTTCCATTGGGCTCATGGAGTCATACACTTCTGCAGTAAATTATTAGCTACTCAATCATGGAAGCCAAGGCATATAATGTCTCAACACTCAGAACATTTCTCAAGAAGAACCTCAATTCAAAAAAACATACACAGGAAGTCTGAGCACTAGGTGAATTCAGAGTGATTGCATATTTAGTGAACTGTAAAACAAGAAGAATAAAAACCAAACCACATATACTCTGAGCATTTGAAACACAAGATGAATCTTGGGAAGAAAAAGTACTGCTTCTATTACTGTCAAAGTCTTTTCACATAAGCCAACATGAAAACTCTGTTTTTATCATAAATCTCCAACCCCACTTACATCAGAGTTTCTCCTATATATAGGAAAACAAAACTCCAACTACTTGAGACTCCTCCTCCAGCATGAGGGGAGCTCGATGGCCTAGCATTAACTAACCCTATCTATTCTTAAACAAACTTATTAAATACATCAGGTATTGTGCAGTAAATACATAGAGTCCTAATCATATTGAAGCTCTAATTCTATCTCCTCGTGTGCATGATGCCTTTCTTGAGCTTTGACACCTGTATCCTTTCTGTAGTGGCTGAGATATATTGGATAGGCATTCACTGAACAAGCTGCTTTGGATACTAGCTGTGCAGATGACTCATTAGTTGGTGAAGATGTGTGCCCTGTTTTCACGGTCCCTGCCTTCCATCAGTCTTCATTTCCAAAAGAACATGCTTCGAACTATTTAATACCTTTAATAACCACACATAACACCATATGCCTTATGATCTGGATGCTTTGTGAACTGAACAGGTGTCCAACCCAAAATTCCGGTAACCCTACCAGAACCCTAATAATTCGGTCATAAAGTAGCTTTAGGAAGACTTTAGCAAAAAACAAAATATTTCACCTTTTGCTCCAACACTTATACCTGTCATTCTTTGAATGCTTAGATAACCCTGTATGGTCTCTTTCCTGCCCTCGAGGCATTCCTTTCAAAATTTGCTGACCTCAGCATCAACTTCATTGTTTTCTTACAAAACAGTCATCTACAGCAGTTTCGTAGCCTACGAAACTGCTATTTTTTATCAAAACAGAACATATGAATCTTAAAGCACTGTTGACTTAATTTCATGATTTCTTCAGCTACCTTGTACAGGTACTAGGGACCTAAAAGATTCAAAATGATGGATAACAAAATTAATCAAAACTTGAAAAGCAAATTTCCCTTAAATCAATGAGCTAGTTTACCTAGCTTCTTCTTCAGACTACTAACTTCTTTCTTCAAAGCCTTGTTTTCTGCTCTTAGGCTTGTGTTCAGCTGTTTCATGGTCTTTGCTTGCTTAAGAGCTGGCACTGTCCACAAATATGCATCAGACACTAATTCAGTTTGGCCCATTAGACTTGTACTGCCTTTTAGCACAACCTTTCTATAATTAGTATATCTCACTGCCCTTTCTTTAGAAACATTTTTAATCTGAGCCACTTCTTCTTGTGTTGCTCCAGCCTGGTTCTTGATAGCTATGACATTGCCTCCTTGGCTAATAATCACCTTTTGACTCTTGTCTTTACGCTGGGCTGCATGTACTGTTTTGGTCAAAACCTCAAGTACCTCTGTACTAGGCACTTCTACAGATACCTCCTCTTTCTGCACCTTCTCAGCCTCTTTCATTTGTCTTCTTGTGACTGGCCTTCGTGGCTTGAAAGCATATTCTTCACTAGGTTCCTCAAATCTCAACCTCTTCGAAGCTTTTGGTTTCTTAGTACTTTCTGGTGAAGATTGGGTTAGATCAATATTCATTGGCTGCACTGGCTGGTCTTGCTCAAACTCTATTGGTTCAATCTGTATTAGCTGACCTTGTTCGAGCTCAATAGCTTCAAGTAAGTCACTTAAACTAGCTTTTGACATAGGACTTTCTTCCATAGTAATTGACTTACCTTTCTCCTTGCTTAGTTGACCTCTGGTTTTTACCCTTGAAATCTTTTCAACTTCACTTGGTCCAGCTGTATCCTTCTTTTGCTTGATCTTCTGCTTTGATGACTTAGGTGTCTCCTTTGCTGATGATTTAGGTGTCTCCTTTATAACCACAGACTTCTCTGATTTCCTCAACTTGGTTTTGGGCTTCTTTTGGTCTTTCACCTCCTTTTGGAGCTCAGCCAGAGTAGGTTCTTCAATTCTTCCTTCTCTCTCCCTAACAGGCAATGGAGTGAGGCCTGTCTTGCTTTGAAAGCCGGCCATAAAAATAAAAGAATCCCAATCTCTACCAATTTTTTGCAAACCATCTAACACCAGTAACTTTACTAAACCATGGTGAAATAGGGATGTTTCACAATCATCTTTCTTTAACTGGATTTTATCACACATTTTACTAAGGCTTCTGAACAAGTAGAAAGGGATATCTATTGATACTTTACCTGTGAAATGCAACAAGAGTTTGAAATGATAGGAATAAATTTTGTTGTACCTCCCCTCACATGTTAGGTATTTTTGGATGCATGTAAGGAGCAGAGCAAAATGTTCTTTTACGTAACTCCTTGGCACAGCTTTGGTGAGGTCCTCATTTACATACGGTTCCTTCAAAAATTCCTTACAGGGACTCATGTCAAATTTAAAAATTTTGAACCACTCTTGTCCTCCTCTCGGAATTTCAGTGACAATAGAAATGGCTTCTGGAGACACAGGAAATTCTAGCATTGACCCCTTAGAATTCAAGCCAGTAAAATTCAATGCAAAAGCTTTCGTTACCTCTGCATGTCCTCCCTTCAACTTTTCGCAAAACCTCTAGCAACCAGCATTTTTAAAGGCTCTTGCTACACCTTCATCTCTGAGTGTAAGATCAAGCCCCTCTGGCTCTGTTCTTAGGCACCTACCGGATCGATGTTCTCTTTTCTCCATCTTGCTTCGAATATCTTCACACAGAGAACTAACAGCAGCTACAATTCAAAAACAACTTCGGTTTTGGAGTGCAGGCTCGCTTGCAATGATCCCTTTAATTGAAAACTCGGGCTTCTTTGCGTTTTCTTTAAAAAAAATCTCGTCATACAGCAGGCATGTTTACACACCATG
>APFE030969537.1:22517-44580 GCA_000404065.3 Pinus taeda
TAATTTCAAAGTGACACACATAGAAACCTATTCACTAAACAATTTTTTTTTTTTTTATATGAAACTTTGGACATCATTTCATACGTGGACTGTGGTTCTAAGTGATAACACATAGCATAATGATCAGATGAGCTGATTAAAACATCGAATTCCCAGTTTATAATAAATGAAGATAAATCAAGTTGAACAATTTTGTGAATGCTCTGAAAAATCGAACCAAGTTCCTCGTAAGCCAAATGTGACAAATCGTTTTCCTGTAACTGGTGACAAACTCTACAAGAATTGTAATCATGAAAATAATTTAAAAGGGATGCTAGCACAAAAAATACAAGAGACCAGTCACGATAAGGTGAACGGAGAAGAACTTGATTCATGCGATAACTCGTGCCTTCATGATTACTTAAGAGGACTTTAGATGTGATGAAGGGGAAGATTTTCAATATAACATTCACGAGAAAAAGCAAGAGCTGACTATTAAAATATGAATCTGAGAGGCATGATTCCTTCGGCCAAAGATAGTCTTTGATATTATCAACTTCGCAATTACACGAATCTATGTGAGACACACATTCCAAACCCGAATTTGATGTGAGAGTTTTGCATGAAGATGAATAAACTGAAAAAGTTTCCTGAATCTAGTGAGAAGTAAAATTTTGAAAATTTGAAAGATCATACCCAAAATACCAAATATTTTTTAAAAATGAATTTACATCGAGTGAAATCATGCAGAGAGAATGGTTGTGTGGGAGAAACCATATTTGGCTTAGTTCGAGGGGTTTACCAGAGTCACGCTATCTCGACTCCCTGGAAAGTCCCAAAACTTTCCAGAATTGTAAAATCATATATTGAAGATTGTACCAGATCGTGCATGGTGTGAGGATAACTGCTACCATTGGTTTCAATAAAGTCACTACTCACAGGATGGCAACCATCTTTGTCACTAA
This sequence comes from Pinus taeda, assembly GCA_000404065.3. Lineage (NCBI taxonomy): Eukaryota > Viridiplantae > Streptophyta > Pinopsida > Pinales > Pinaceae > Pinus > Pinus taeda. Next base: position 23,462 of record APFE030969537.1, read on the forward strand.
TTTTATTGGATTATGCAACTTCAACAACCAGATTACTCAATTCTAATGATTCTTATTATTGCAAATTCAAAGATGAATAAATCGGGGAAATTTCATGAGCAAGTTGATTTGAAGAGTTGTCTTCATGCAATATAAGAGATGATGAGGCATGGAAAGAGTACTCAATGATTTGATTGTTTTCATTTGCATCATGGATAATCTCACCAACTTGTGCCAATTGAGAGGTTAAATCATTGGATGATGGACTTGAAGAACATGGAGTATCTTCATTGTAAGTAGATGCATCACAGATAGTAGAGCACAAGGGATAATGAGATGAAGAGTAAGTTTCGATAAGAACATCTTCTTTGAACGAATCAGATTCTAGGTCTAAAGTAAAATCTTCATGAGAAACCAAAGATCAACTGATACACCTTGGCATTCTTGATTGAATACATCAATAGAGTAATCATCAATGAAATGATTGTTTCCAAAGGCTATGGATTGATTGAAAGAATTAATTACATTTGATTCACTATTGAGATTAGTAGATTGAGAATCATCTAAGAATGGAAGCACATTGTTTTGACATGGAGGATTTTGAAAAAGAGAAGAAAGATTGAAAGAATATTCACCTTCCTCTACTTGTGTAATGTGGTTGTGTTGTATCTGATTGCAATTTGAACCAGTAGTGTGAAAACCAAGAGAGTGTGAAATACTAGATGGTGGAGCAGGTTGATAAGGCAGATCATAGTACAAAGAGTCTTGGCATGTTGATGATAGAGGATCACAAAAATCTAGATCAGATTGGAGGCTAGAGTTATGAATTATAACATCATGTTGTAGAATGGGGAAGTTAGTATTCCCCATAGGTTTCATGAGCCATTATAGGATTTCCTCTAATGAATCTAAGTCATTTGAAATGAAATAAGAATGAGAAGATGGATTAAGAATTTGATTTTTAGATTTTTCAACTTTATTACCATCGCACAGAGGTACCTTCATGGGGATTGGAAAGGGAGGAGGAAAAGAAACAAAATGAATAATAGGTTCCTCCTCTGAAATTAGAGGTGTCTCATGACTCACAAGAGTTGGGGAAGTAGGAAAATTAGGTGGTTTAGGTTCATCGTGTAAAGAGATAAGAACCAAGCGATCAAACCCTTGTTTTAAGAAATCTTAATTCATGGCTTCTTTAGAAATTTCACAACAAAGGTGAAGGAATCAATCAGAAAATTCCTCAACTGATTCATTAGGATTCATTCTTAAGAGATTTATTCTTTTACAAAAATCTCGTTAATTATACCTATCAAAGGCTTGATGAAGCTCCTCGAGGGAAAATGAAGGGAATGGATGGAAGTAGGTGGCAAGGTATGGCACCATCAATTAACACAACCTTCAAGGGTGAGGAAGAAAAGCACATAAGCAAAATTTTCATCATTGGTTTCATAAGATTCACAAAATTTAAGAAAATCAGAAATGTGCTTGGTTATGGATGTTCCATCCTCACCATCAACTTTAAGTGGGACAAGTGATAGAGAGGCTCATCGGGGATTGAAAATTGATAAAGGGATAAATTAGAGAAACACCCCGGGAGTAAGATTTGAGTATGAGCAATTTTGGATAAGAGATTCAAACCAGATTCAACAGGTTCAACTTGTCATCTGGCCCTCTTTCTAGTGCCACTATTGATGGTGCTGGAAATTTGTCAACCAAGGCGTATCCTCGATATGAAGTCCCAGTTAGACCTCACACCGTTTGGTGTAGGAATTTCATCTAGTATAAAGGCTTGGTTATTGAATCCTTAAATATTTTCCTTATCTCTAACTTTCAGCAAGAGAGAGAGATGCAATGGTTCCTTAGAAAAGAAATAAGGTGTGTCTAGTGAGTGTTCAATTGTAAATGTGTCAAGGTTCTTCTATTGTGGAGAGAGGAGAAAAGTGAGCATCTAAGAAAGAGGTAATAGTACCACTCAAGAAGAGACATACATGAACCAGAATGATTTGTCTAACATCAAGTGGAATAGTCCATAGACGATGTGATGGTCGTTACAAGAAACAAATGAAGAAAGGTCTGTCCCACAGAATAGTCCACAAGGATGGGACAACAATAAAATCCATTACAAAACATTCTCGATAAATTAGTATTAAAAAAACTGAAATAGTTAAACTATATTAACACATGTGAAAGTAAACATGAAATACAAACATTCGCAGAATAGTCTTACACACATTCATAATCCATGCATGAAGAACATGCTGGCCTTGAAGGCTTCTGTTATTAAGTAAAATTTCCAAGACACATGTATACAATGTACATCACTAGTTCCAGTAGTGGAGCATTGGAGCCACTCCTTGCTCCCCAAAATAACTAGCCTATCTCTCTAATGCTTTGCAGGAGGAACAAAGGTGAAAAATCCTTTGCTCATGCAATGAGGGAGTATATATAACCAAGTGGTGATGCTTCCCCTTCCTTGTGACCTTTTGACTACCCTCATGATTGTTTAACTTTTTATGACTTTTCAACTTACGTGACTCTTTGTATTCTACACATGTCCTTTGGACTTTCACTTTAAAATACATATGATACATCATTGGCCACAAGGTGTGGCATGTGACTACTCATGACATCACATGACATGACATTGCTACCATGGACTGCATGATGATGTGGCAACTTCAAGCCACTGTTGTTGTTGAGTGCTGAGTGTTTGCTTGAAGATGCTCTTATTTTCACCTCCGCGTGACTTGGTGATAACGAATATTCAATGATCTTATGTCTTGAGTTGCAATCACAAACTGATGTCCCTTTGCTTTCTTGTGATTGATCAACTTGCATGTTCATCTACAAGAGTGTCTTTCAACATGTTTCCCTCCATCTATTTCTTCATTATCTCGCCCTATCATGGTAAGATACTTGTATTTGCAATTCATTCATGATAATATGACATCAGTATGAAAATCCCATAATCTAAGATGGTGCATTCTGATCCATTGAATGAGCCAAAACCAGGTGATAGGTTGGGAAAGAGGCTCAATAACTATGCAATTGTGCATATCAGGTAGTCCGGGATGAATATTGAACCTTGAGACTACATAATGCGCAGTTCAGGCTGGGGTGAGGAAGAACATTGCGCAATCTAGGAGCTCAGGATGATAGGTTGAGGGGATAGATAATAGATCAGCTTATTATGCAGTTCTGTAGGATAGATGAGCCTAGGTTACTACATAATTGTGCATTTCAAGAGCTCAGGGTTGAGGCTTGACCCTTGAGACTTCTTAGTTTGTAGTTCAGGCTAGATTGAGGGAGAAAATTGTGTAGTTTTGGGAGCCAGTGAGGCAGGCTGAGGGGATGGACACTGAGTAAACACACTGCCTAGTTTCGAGAGACAAGGGAGGTTGAGAAATTGCACAACTGTGTAGTTCAAAGGCTCAAGGAATGAGCTTGAGGCTTGTGATTATGGAGTGCATAGTTAGGGCCAAGCTGAGAGAAAGGATTGTGAAATTATGGAGGCCAAGGCCGAAGCTTGAGTACAGAAACTACGTAGAGCAACAATATTTGGAGGTATGAAATATAAATTGTAGAGTGTCAAGGGGCAAGCTCATAGCTAGAGGATCAAAATTGTGCAATGCATATTTCAAGGAGGTAGGGTGAAGCCAAGTTGCCTAGCTAGGAAGATTTCTTAGAAATGACTAAGTGTAAGACTGGTTACACTGATATGAATAGTGATAAGACTTCAACTGTGATCTCACACTTAAAATAATTGACGATACAACAACATAGATCACCCATGCCACATGAAAAATGCGTTTCCCTCTATGCAAAAACTTTATGACTAGTTACGATAAGTGTGACACTTAAGATACACTTTACAATGACCGTGACGACACATGTGCAATAGTGCTTAAAACTTTGCAGATGAGTGCAAAAAATGTTTGCATGGTTAGAAAAAATCATATTCATAAAGATAGACCCTTGAAACCACCAGAACAGGTTTCTACACATTGTGCGGCAACCAATCATGTGAAAAGACGATAGTTTACCCAACTTGTAAACGATAGAAAAACACTTCAAGAAAGTACATGAAATGAGTTTCATTGTTTGTGACAACAATGTGCAAGACCAAGGAAGGCTATGAAATTGAGTGAAAGCCAAAATTTTGGAAGGTGTTGTAGTAGCTACACTGGAGATTATAAATAACCTACAACAAGGCACAATACAACTAAAATACTATGATTTTGAAATCGGCCAAGATGAAATTATTTTATATAAAGGTTGAGTTTATGTGTTGGATGTACCAAAATTAAAATGATTAATTATGGAGGAAATGCATAGGGTACCATATGCTGGTCATACAAGTTAAATAATTAAGAAGCAATTTTATTGACCAGGATTAAAGAAGGAAGTGGCTAATTACATAGTTGGATGTCTAAAATTCTAGAGGATTAAGGTTAAGCATGAGCACCCAACAAGTTTTCTTTAGCCAATTCCCATTCCTAAGTGGAAGTGGGAGGTGGTATCAATTGATTTTATTACCAGTCTACCCAAAACAACAAGAGTGTGATATTCCTTCTTAGTGTTTCACTAAGGGAATAGTGAAATTTTGATCAACTTTTTCACTCATATTATCTCACTTAGGAAAAAGGGGGCCTAGGGGACCCATATGTGATTTTTGGCCTAGGAGGCACTCCAACTACAGGCTCAATGAAAAATTGTGGCTTTGGTGGAATGACAGGGGCACCACAAAGGAATTTTTGGCCCATAAGGAGAATACACTTTAATTGGCTCGAAGAAGGTGGGTGGAAGTTGATGTAGGCCCACATGGGTAGCCTTGGAGGAAATTCGATTAAAGAGGGAGGAGCTCTCATTTTTGGTTTTCATTCATCATTTTTGAATTTGTCTTTGACAAGAGCATGTTTGAGTAGTGAGCCAAGTTTGCATGTGTTGTTTAGCACACCGGGTGTTTCCAAGTCGAAATCCAAACCCTTGCTTCGGTGGACTTCGAGTGCCAACCCAAGGAGGGAGCTATTCTTTCGCATAATGTACACCAGCAATAAGAGGCTGATTTGCAGCAACAGAGAGAGCCAAAACAACATAGGGACTGCGCAGTCATTGATAGAGGCATTCTAGGAGTGTGGGGAGATAAGGAAATTTGAGGTGGAGAATTGGTGGGAAGGCTTGGAAAGCCTTCTAATAGGGTTTGCAGGTATTTTGGAGGCATTTCAGCAGCAGATCATTTAAGAGGCCAAATTTCCCAATTAGAGGGGTCAAAATTTTGGGGTCAATCTTTCGCCAAACCCTTCGTGGGTTATTATGGGTTTCTTAAGTAGAGGCCATGATTAAATTCTTAGAATTTTCCAAGAAGTGGAGAGGGCAGGCTATAACAACTCTTCTTTTCAAGCAGTAAAACCATTTTCTCGATTTTACAGCACAACATTTGGGCCTAATTGATAGGGCTTTAAGGAGGGTGATTTAGGGACCATTGAGGGATTTTATAGCTTGCTAAAAGCAAGACCAGGTGCACACATTCTAGCACCTTGATTATACACCTTTCCCATTTAATAAAATGAGTAGACAACGTTGTTGTTGAAGCATTTTGGTGGTTTGATTTTCTGTTTCGATTTTTGTGATGTCTTGTCTATTTTGATTTGATTATTTAATGTTAATTTCCCTTTAGGAATATTACAGTGGTATAAGAGTTATAGACTTGGCACAACCTGTGGGAGTAGTGCAGTCTCTGACATTAAAGGATAGACAGAACATGACATACTAAAGACAGAGGTCTAGGAGCAAAGAACGATAGCTAGAGATCACTCCTGATTCCATGGAGATAGAACTAGAGGTAGAGGAACCCAACATGGGGGATAATGAGGGAGACAAAAGGGATGAGGAAAAGGAGTTTTCCCAACTCCTACTGAAGGAAGTGCAGGATTTGTGTTAGAGCATTGAAGGGATGGGGAAGCGAAATAACAATGGAAACAAGCACAAAGGAGTCCAAGGGGATTTCAACTATGGAAAAGGGTCTGACACATCACACCACCATGCTTCTCACCATTCCAACATGTCATTGGTCTAATACACACTCCCTAGATCCACCATTCCCATGTTCCTACAATTTGGAGCAGAGGGCAACCAGAGCAGGAGGAAGCACCCTATAGAGACTACTTCTTGGAGTATCAGCCTTATGGGCCTGAATTTGGGAGGGAAGTTAATTTCAAATATTTCTATTAGCTAAAATGAAACAACAATTCCAAGGGACATAATGGAGGAAGTTATGTGTAGGGAACATACTTGCAACGCATGGTGGGGAGGCTATTTTTCCCAACTTTTGATGGGTCCTCCAAGAGCTCAACCAAGGCCTGGGTCAAGAAGCTAGATGTCTATTTCTAGCTAAACCAAATGACAGAAGGTGAGGCGACCAAGATGTACACATTGCACTTGGAAGGGGAAGACCATGATTGGTGGTTCCACGGATTGACCACATTGGGGCATGCTAGAGTGTCTGCCTATGATGAGTTGAATAGGAGGGTGTTGGAGCAGCTTGAGAGGAAGGATCCAGAGGAATATTTTTGGGAGTTGACTAAGCTCAGGCAGACTGGGAGTGCAAAAGCCTACATATGAGCATTTCTATGTTTATCAGTGATGGCCCAAACTTGTTAGAGTTTAGGAGGATTTTCATGTTTATCGATGGGCTAGTAGAGCCATTGCATGGGTTGCTGAGGTCCAACAGGCCCACTACATTATAGGATGTGATAGGGAGAGCTCGAGACCTTTAGGATGCCCTACCCAGGAAAAGGGAACCATTCCCCCCTGGATAGGGCTCTAAGAAAAAGGGGAAGGACAGTAGGGCCCCACCACCGAGGGAAAATTAGGGGCGTGCACAACTAGATGATGAGACCAGAAGATACCTCAAGCAGAGGAAGTTGTGCTTCACTTTCCAGGAGCCATGGGCACCAAGCCACATGTGTGCAGTGGGCAAGGCTCACTATATAGAGGTATTCTTTGGCAATGATGTAGAGGAGGATACCTATTTTGAGATGTCGGGAGAGGACAACACAACACCACAAGGAGGAGGAGGAGGACCACCACCACCACCATCAACAACATGGGGAGTTTCTTTCACACCTACTAGAGGGGTACCCAAATTTTTTACTATGAGGATTCGAGGCACTATTCAGGGCCAACGTGTCTTACTACCGGTAGATTGTGGGGCTACCCACAACTTCATTGATGTGCAACTAGTTTAGAGGAGGGGCATCACAACTAAGGAGTTCGAGGGATTCTCTGTTCTTGTGCCTAGGGAAAAGACCATGAAATGCACTTGCTTTGTGCCAACTTTAGTAGTGACCATGGGGAATTACTCCATGACAGATCATTTCTTTGTGGTGGATGTACCAAACACCAACGTTATGTTGGGAGTCCAGTGGCTCTATACATTGGGCAAAGTCACAACAGATTGGCAAAAGTTGGAGATGGAATTCATAGGGCTAGATGGTAAGAAACTATTGCTTCAGGGGATGCACTCATATCCCCTAGAGACTGTCTCGGCCCATAGGATGGAGGCTGACTTGGACACAGAGACATTGAGTGGCATGTGGAGTTGAGAATCTAAAAGGTTGGGGGAAAACCCAAGCCACCACATCTGGAGATACAAGCTATTATTGACAGGTATTCAGTGGTGTTTAGGGACATACCACCTGGACAACCTCCTGACAGGGGGTTTGAGCACACCATCGAGTTGGAGCCAGGGGTGTAGGCCATCATCACCACCCCTTATCGACATCTCAAGGCTTATTAGGATGAGATTGAGAGGGCCATCCATGAGCTATTGGAACTAGGACACATAAGACCCAACTCTAGCCCATTTTCTTCATCAGTTGTGATGGTGGAAAATAAGGATGATTCCTTACATATGTGCATTGATTTAAGGCTCTCAACAATAAAACGTTGAAGAACCGCTACCCTATTCCCTGTATAGATGAGTTGGTGGATGAGTTGAGGGGAGTGGAGTTCTTCTCGATGATTGATCTGAGGTCGGGGTACCATTAAATCTAGGTGAGAGACCAAGATGCCCCAAAGACAACATTTTGGTGCCATTATGGGTACTTTGAGTTCCTAGTTATGCCCTTTGGGCTGATAAATGCACTTGCCACATTCCAGTGATGCATGAATAATGTGTTTCATGGGTAATTGAGGAAGTTCGTGCTAGTTTTCTTTGATGACATACTTATTTACATCTAGACATGTGAGGATCATTTACAACACCTTGAGAAAATACTTCACATCCTAGGGGAGCAACAGTTCTATGCCAAATTGTCCAAGTGTGAGTTTGGGCTGACTGAGTGCTCTACCTTGGGCATATATTTAGGGAGGATGGTGTCAGAGTGCATGAGGAGAAGATTAGAGCTAGCCGGGATTGGCCAAAGCCTCGTAATGTGACCGAGTTGAGGGGGTTCATGTGCATTTGCACCTATTACAGGAAATTGTGAAGGGTTTCTCGTAGCTGGTTGCACCTCTCACATATTTGACAAAGAAGGGGGCTTTCTAGTGGACCATTACAATGCAGGAGGCATTTGATCGCCTCAAGGAGGTCATGAGTAGCTGTCCAGTGTTGTCACTCCCTGATTTCACTCAGATTTTTGTGTTGGAGTGTTGTTTGGTCAATTTAGTGTCCTAAATTTCTCTACATAAATTATCAATCTGGGTATCTTAAACGGATGAAGTGTAGTGCACTATTTGTGTTAGCTAACCCTTCTTACTTCGTTATTTTTATGCTTTATGTTGTTTTGGGGGGTTTTTGGTCTTTTAATTCCTAATGATTTACAATGTAAATTATGAGAACTAAATCTAAATTTTGTAAAGATTGCTCAAAACCTAAAAATGAAAACAGAGCTAAGAAATATTTGGAAGCAAAGCTAAGAAAGAAATGAAAAAAAAGTTTCTATTCTTATTTTACCATTATTTCCAAATCATGAATTAAAACTGAAAGTGAAATTTGCAATTGATGTCTAACTAATTACATAAGTAAAATTAAATGAAATACTTGGTTACTCTGCCTCTCAATTTTGGGAGAAAGTCCCCTTGGGATGACATTTGAGTAATTTTGTACTTCAATAATCTAAGAGAAAGAAAATACAAAGATGTGGAAATAACTCATTGCATAGATGAAATGTTCAACCACTTAGTTAAGGATGAATTATCAACTTGAAGGGTTTTCCATAAACATTCATTAACACCATGAGTTAGTAAACTAAAAATGAAATGGCAAAGACAATAAATGACACTGATAAGTTTATTTGAGAATTTAAACTAGCAAAACAGTGAATGAAGCAAACTATCCAGAAGTTTATCCTTATCATTCTTCAATCCTACTCTCATCTTGAAACAAGGTTAGTTTTTAATTGAAGAAACAAGATTACACCATTGAGTTCTATCTTCTAAACTACTGATAAAAACTAAAAAGAGATAAAGCTAATGGAAACTGCTCTAAATTATAAACACTGTTAATAAGAATATGATGGAAATTTCATTATAAACATTGTTAGTAAGAAAATGATTATAAACACTGTTTTAGAAAGAAAATGATGAATTTACAGTTAACAACAAGAACAAAAATAAAATGAAATGAAACCTTCTTCAATGCATGGGCCCTCTACAACTGATTAGGCTACGCTTACTCAATCAACTCCAAGAAAACTCCTTTAGATGCTCATAAAAACATGCGGTTTTCTCATACTAAAACAAGGACAAAATGCCTAGAAATTACAGAGTCTAGAACTTCGATTTCAAAATAAAACTGTTACTATTACTATAACTTGTTCGGTCCTTTACATAGGTATTTATAAGAAAAATCATATAACTATTTGTGGAGAAAAGCATGCTACAACCAAACACGTAGAAGACAAATATGCGGAATTTCTTCCTCGGCTGCTGGGACATAAATCTAAGACATGGTGGATGTTGGATTTGTTTATACAAGGGGTTGTTGGAGTCTGTAGGTATAGGTAGTTGATCTAGATAACACTTCCCATCACTGTGAAACACATTAATTAACCACGAAACATAGTCTTGTTACCTTCGATCTCTTTGTGTTTGACTTATCCATTGATCGAGTCTTATGCCATGTTCTTTGTCGACCTGGGCTGAATGACTAGGATAGGGTCCATGTCATGATGATTTCCAAGCTACCCATGTGGATAGTTTCTCCTTCTGACACCTGGAACCTGTTAGAGCATGAAGGTAGTTGTGTAACAGTCGATTAGCTGCAGAATAGGTTGTGTTTTGCATCTAATGTACAAAGATTTATTCAAAAAACAAAACATAAAATCATAACAAATAAATCACTAAATGTCCTCCTCAAGATAGTATATACCAGTTATTGGTGATGAGAATGCATCTTTCTTATGGAAAAACAAAGAAAATGAGTGAGAATATTTGCTAGGGAAAGAGTAATTTTGAGACTCAACATACCCCCATTGCAAAATCATTACATATCCCCATGAAATTTTTCAAAAATGTGAACTTATTTCTCCTACTGCATCTGTTTTGACACTTCTGCCAGTGTATCCAACTTCCTTTTCTTACTTCTCCTTGCACTGACTGCCATCCTGGTCTTCTTCATAAGAAGTCTGTGTTTGAGGTTGATAATTGTTTTGCTCAAATTCCTATTTTTCCTCTTCAGCTTCCTATTTTTCTTGTACCATAATCCTAGGTGCAACATTGCGTTGTCATGAATGGCTTTATCCAGCTCGTTCTGTTCCCTCAAGGTTTCATTTTCTTTTTGAATGTGCCTGTTCAAAATCTCTAAGTCAAAGATTTCTTGTTTGAGAGAGCTAGTTAGAGGTTCTTGTGGATTAACACGTTGCTCTAGATTGTTTGAGGATTCTAGATCCATTGAGGTATTCTTTCTCTCTAATGACTCTATGTAGTCATAGATTTGCTGTTGTACTAGATCTATGTCAGGAGAAGCTCTGCTTGGGCTGCCTTCAAATTCTGTGGAGGAGAGTTTTGTGGATTATGTTCAGGTGGGATATTATCAGGAGATTGAACTGGGGTTTCTTCCTCTAAGTTTATGAACTGGGTTTCTTTTGATGTTACCTTCCTCACCTTACCTCAGACTCTAGAGCTCCTTCTCAGGTTTTGGAAGCTTATGGTTTCTTCTCTTGTGCCCTTCCTCCTATTCCCTATCTCCTTGTTTTTCTTGATTTGCTCCTTAATCTTGGTCAGTCTTTCAGTGATGATGAAGGTTCATGAATGTCTTCATTGATTTCTTTAGCTCTCTCTTTCATTTTTCCTTTCTGTTTATTATGCTTTCTAACCTCTGGTTTAGAAGTTGTCTCTGCATCATTATTTTGTGAGGAGGCTCTAGATTTTTTTTTTTTAATTTTAATGTTGATCTTTCTCCTCCTACTTTTCTTAACATGACTTTCCTCAGGTGACTCTGGAGCATCCTGGAAAAAATTTCTTCCCAAGAAATCTTCCCAGGTATCCCCTATACTTTTCAAATGGAATTCAACTAGTATTTTCACTAATCCATGATGATACATAGTTGCTTCTATGGATTCAATTTTCTTTTGGACATTTGTGTCCATCCTTCTCAAAATGTTTATAAGGAATAAGGGAAGGTTGATGGTTCCATTTTCTAAAAATATTCATTACTAAGCGTATATGGTAAACATACATAAACCCAGATCTTCCTTCACATGTAATGAATGTTTGCAATATTAACAACATATTACCCCATTTGTTCTTGAGTGCTGAAATAGGAATTCCCTTCCTAAATACTGTAACATCCATACCTGGGTTTCTAAGGATCACTTTCCAAGATTCACCTTGAAATTCCTTGTTTTTAAACCATCTTTCTCCTTGTCTTGGCAGCTCTATTGCTTCTGCTATGAAGGATTCTGTGACTTTAGCTTTGATATCTCCTATCTCCATGTTCGTGCCATCAAATGACCTTGCAAAAGACTTGGTAATTTCCCTGTGGTAGCCATCAAATTTCTCAATAAAATTTAACCATCCGGCCTTCTGTAGCATCCCTTTAAGCTATGGATACCCCTCCATATGCTTTACCCCTATGGGCTCTGTCCTGACAATAAGACCCATATCCCCGGTTGAACATAAGTTTCCTGATGAATATCTTTTTGCAATAACTACTCAAACTCCTTGGTTTGTAGATATTGCTAACTATTTGGTCACAGGAAAGTTACCTTCACATTTTTTTCCTAGAGAGAAAAGAAAAATCATTCAGGAAATTACCATTAGAGATATACATGTCACTAGATCTATAGCTAATAAAAGCATCAGCTGTGGCCAACCAAGGTCTTCCTAATATGAGTGGATGTCCTCCTAGATTGTTCTTGGGAGTTAAGATCATGAAATCAACAAGGTATTCCCAAGAATCTAAGGATACTAAAATATCTTCTAACACTCCATCTGGTTTGATTACTGGTCTATCTGCTAGTTGTAGTAAGGTAGGTGTGTAGAGAAGATTAGGAAGCTTGAGTTGCTCCATAGTTTGTTTGCTCATGATGTTTATTGCTGCCCCTAAGTCAATCAATGTATTTGGAATTTCAACTCCATTGATATGTGTTTTCACAATTGGACTTCCTGGATCCACATATTTTTGTATGGAAATTTTTACCATCATTATGTCTGCTATATTTCCTACCAAGTGAATTCTTTTTGTTTCCTTTGTTTTTCTTCTTGGTTTCTTTATGCTCAACTCCTTTATTGTTTTGGCTAGAATTGTATTTTTTTTAATGGATTGTAGCAAAGGGATTTTGATACAGACATTATTCAACTCATATATCAAATCATAATTGGGCAACATAATCTGCTTTTCTATTCCTCTATCAATTTGTAATCTTTTAGGAAAAGGAGGTGTAGAAGTAGATGCTGGTTTCTCGTTGATAGGAGTTGTGTTCACTGATTCATTTTGTTTTTCTTTTTCAATGTTTTGGTTTTGGAGAGATGTTTCCTCAAAACTTTTATTGACCTTTAGAGAATCTTCCTCAGTACTGTCTTGTTCCTGAATAACTACAGAAGGTCTTTCCTTTTCTAATATCCTACCAGATCTCAGTTGAACATCATTAAGATCCAGAGGAGTAATCATATAAGTTGGAAATTGTTGTCCTTCTACCATGTAAGCATTCTGAGGGTTTTTATTGTTGGGGTTTGGTAATGGTTGGGCAGGTAGCTGATTTGGTTTCTGCTGAAATGGCAGTAAGAGTTGAGGATTTTGGTTTTGTTGTGGAGATTGTTGTGGAAATGGTAATGAAAGTTGAGGGTTCTGATTTTGAAGTTGTGGCTTCTGATTTTGTTGTGGAATGTGTGGGGGAGGATAATTTTGATATGATGGAGGATATTGATAATATTGAGAAAATCTCCCATAAGGATTTTGTACTCTTTGTGCCCACAGTTGAGATTGAGATTGATGTTGAGGTTGAGGCCAAGTTTGAGATTGAGATTGAGGTTGAGGCCAAGGTTGCTGCCAAGAATTCCAATTTGGTGGGGGCTGAAGACACATTTGATTATTAAATCCCTGATTTTGTTGCCCCTGCCAAGGTCTTCTAGAAAAAAAACAAAGAGGTTTTGCAGAACTTGGGACTGTTTCCTCTTGAAAGAAAGCCTTAAGACCTGGAATTGAAGGAAAACCTTTGTTCTCATGGCTTTCTGAGCAAAGCATAAAAGTTTCTACAACTTTTGCATCTAAAGGGCATTCTCTTAGAGCATGTTTTTTCTACATTTTGGACAAAAAATGGCTAAAGCATCAACCTCGTTTTCTGCTTGTTTTGTAATTTAAGGGTGTCTATTTGCTCACTATGACTCCCTAAAATGTTAGTTTTAAATTCATCACGCATATTACCAATTTCTGCCCTACTTATAGATCCAGTTGCAGATTTGTTTACTCTAACAAGAGAAGGATCTCTTGGACCTTTCCCAATTTTATATTTCCCTCTTGAGAGATGAACACATAATTCTTCTATATCATTTAATGGGAGTTGAGAGATATCTCCCTTCCCCATCATGTTAAGGATATCTATCCACACATCTCTAATGGCTTTCAATAAAAAAGCTTTCAAAGTATCTTCATCTAAATTGTCCATCTTTGCTCTTTTCAAATTATAGTTGAATCTCTCAATCAAATCCTCTAAGTTTTCATCCTCTCTTTGCATCATTTTGAACACTTCATCTTTGTGATTGGTAGGCATGCAATAATCAAAGTACCTATCAAAAAACATTTTTTCATGTCATTCCATGTTCTAATGGACTGAGTGACTAACCCCATGAACCACTTCAAAGTAGCTCCTTTTAGTGTTGAAGGAAACAATTTGAGTTTTTGAGAGTCTTCTAGATAGTCATAGGTTCTGCACAAGACTTCAAACTCAAATAAGAATGCTTCAAGATCCTCACTTTTTAACCGATGGAAGTTTGGGAGGACAGAAGGTGATATATTTTTCATTGTGGCATTTGTTTCCTCATCCACTATAGGTAATCCAAAAGAATTATCTATTTCCCTATTTCCTCTACCTCCTCCATTGTTTCCTCTACCTCTTCCTCTACCCCCTCCAAATAGACCGAATTCCCCATCTTCTCCTTCCTCTGCCATTATAGTTTCCTCAGAGTCAGTATAAGGTTCAATCTGCAAGGTTACTTTCTCCTTCTCTGGTTATTATATTAATGGGATATGGGAGAGAGGTTCTACTTCTTCTTCCTCACTAGGTATTCCTAATTCTTCAACTAAAATGTGCTCTCCTGTGGAGGTGAAAAAGGCTATTGTTGCTGTTGGAGATTCAAGATTTTTCTCCTCTAGGACTGACTTGGTAGATGAAGTAGGAGATTCTTTTGATTGAATTTCTGCCTTTGGAATTTCAGGTGTTCTATGGCTGGGAGTATGAGTTTGGGATGGAGGTGTATCTTTCCTTGTTCTTGGTGGAGTAGGTGGTGTATTAGGAATTGAACTACTATCCCTAGCTATAAATCTACCCCTAGAGTCTCTTTCTCTATGCATATCATTTTTTTTTGAATGTAAGAGATAAGGATACCTAGTTACACTTCCCCAGCAACGGTGCCAAAATGTTTGGTCAATTTAGTGTCCTAAATTGCTCTACATAAATTATCAATCCGGGTATCGTAAAATGATGAAGTGTAGTCCACTGTTTGTGCTAGCTAACCCTTCTTACTTCATTGTTTTTATGTTTTATGTTGTTTTGGGGGGTTTTTGGTCATTTAATTCCTAATGATTTACAATGTAAATTATCAGAACTAAATCTAACTTTCGTAAAGACTGCTCAAAACCTAAAAATGAAAACATAGCTAAGAAAGATTTGGAAACAAAGCTAAGAAAGAAATGAAAACAATGTTTCTATTCTTATTTTACCATTATTTCCAAAGCATGAATTAAAAATGAAAGTGAAATTTGCAATTGATGTCTAACTAATTACAGAATTAAAACTAAATGAAATACTTGGTTACTCTCCCTCTCAATTTTGGGATAAAGTCTCCTTGGGATGACATTTGAGTAATTCTGTACTTCATTAATCTAAGAGAAAGCAAATACAGAGATGGAGAAATAACTCATTGCATAGATTAAATGTTCAACCACTTAGTTAAGGATGAATTATCAACTTGAAGGGTTTTCCATAAACATTCATTAACACCATGAGTCAGTAAACTAAAAATGAAGGCAAAGACAGTAAATGACATTGATCAGTTTAATTGAGAATTTAAATTAGCAAAGCAATGCATGAAGTAAACTATCCAACAATGTATCCTTATCATTCTTCAATCCTACTCTCATCCTGAAACAAGGTTAGTTTTTAATTGAAGAAACAAAATTACAAAATTGAGTTCTATCTTCTAAATTATTGATAAAAACTAAAAAGAGATCAAAATAATGGAAACTGCTCTAAATTAGAAACAATGTTAATAAGAAAATGATGGAAATTGCATTATAAACATTGTTAGTAAGAAAATGATTATAAACACTATTTTAGAAAGAAAATGATGAATTTACAACTAACAAGAAGAAGAAAAATAAAACGAAATGAAACCTTGTTCAGTGCAGGGGCCCTCTGCAACTGATTAGGCTGCGCTTACTCAATCAGCTCCAAGAAAACTCCTTCAGATGTTCATAAAAACATGCCGTCTTCTCATATTAAAATAGGGACAAAATGCCCACAAATTACAGACTCTAGAACTTCGATTTGACAATAAAACTATTACTATTATTACTAACTTCTTCGGTTCTTTACACAGGTATTTATAAGAAAAATCATATAACTGTTTTTGGAGAAAAGCATGCTACAGCCAAACACATAGAAGACATATATGCATAATTTCTTCCTCGACCGCTGGAGACATAAATCCAAGACATGGTGGATGTTGGATTCATTTGTATAGGTGGCTATTTTAGTTCATAGGTATAGGTAGTTGCTCTGGATAATGCTTCCCATCACTGTGAAACACATTAATTAACCATGAAACAGAGTCCTGTTACCTTCGGTCTCTTTGTGTTTGACTTATCCATTGACAGTAGTCTTACGCCATCTTCTTTGTCAAACTGGGCTGAATGAATAGGACAAGGTCCATGTCATGATGATTTCCAAGCTGCCCATGTGGCTAGTTTCTCCTTCTGACACCTAGAACTTGTTAGAGCATGAAGGTAGCTATGGAACAACCGATTAGTTGTAGAATAGGTTGTGTTCCATAGCTAACATACAAAAATGTAGCCAAACAACAAAACCTAAAGGCATAACATGTAAATCACTAAATTTCCACCTCAAGACAATATATACCAGTTATTGTTGATGAGAATGCATCTTTCTTATGGAAAAACAAAGAAAAGGAATGAGAAGAGTTGTTAGGGAAAGAGTAATTTTGAGACTCAACAAGTGTCATGCATCAGGAGTGGGTGTGGGGGCCGTATTGATTCAGGGGGGGCACCCCATAACATTTGAGAGCAGGAAGCTACTACCCCATGCGCTGCTCTACTTCATCTATGACAAGGAGATGTTGGCAATCATGCATGTGTTGGCTAAGCTCAAGAAATACTTGGCGGGGAACAAGTTCAAGGTCAAGACCGACCACAATAGCCTCAGGTTATTTTTTGAGAAGAAAAAACTATAAGAGAGGTAGCAAAAGTGGGTGAGAAAACTGTAGCCATATGACTTTGACATCAAATATGTCAAAGGGATGCACAACATAGTTGCTGATGCATTGTCTAGGTGACCAACCACCTTGTCCTTGATGAACATTTCCCCATAATGGAGGGTGCAGTTACTCATTGAGTAATCCAAGAATGAGTTTGCATGTGATATCCTTGATGGGTTGGTGATGGATGACCAGTATCACATGATGAATGAGGTGATTTACTACCGAGACTAGATTTACTTGGTACCCAAATCCCCACTGAGGGAGAAGATTCTACTGTCTGCCCATGATTCACCACTAGCAGGGTACCATGGGTTTACGAAGACATACTAGACCATTGGGGAGTGCTTTAAATGGAAGCACCTCAAGGCGGATGTTTTGAGGCATATACAGGAGTGTGACACATGCTAGTGGAACAAGGGAGAGCAGACACACTCCGTTGGTCTACTACAACCACTTCCCATTTCGAAGGGAAAATGGGAAAGCATATCAATGGATTTCATCACTGGCTTGCCCATAGTACAAGGAAAGGACATCGTATATGTGGTGGTGGATCTCTTCATGAAGTACACTCATTTCTTTGCCATTCCAGATCGGTACTTGGCCTCATAGGTGGCCTAATTTTTTTTTAGGGAGGTATTTCAACTACATGGTCTCCCTAATACCATTGTCAGTGACCGGGACAATAGGTTCATGGGTGGGTTTTGGCAGGAGTTATTTAGATTTGTGGGTACAAAACTCACCTTGAGTAGCAGTTACCACCCACAGATGGATGGCCAAACGGAGATAGTTAACAAGTGGCTAGAGGGCTACTTGTGTAACTATGTGAAAGGGAATCAAAATGCATGGATACGATGGCTGAATTTGGGGGAATACTGCTACAACACTACACATCACATGTCTATAGGTATATCATCATTTCGAGCCCTATATGATTATGATGCATTGTCTTTTGCTGATGTTATGTTTGGAGATAGCAGGGCCCCAAGGGATAAGGACTAGATACAAGAGAGACAAGACATCCTGAGGGATCTAAAAGAAAATATGAAAATGGCCCAGAATCAACATAAGCTTTATGTAGACAGGGGTAGAGTTGAGAGGTAGTTCAAAGTTTGGGGCTTGGTCATTTTGAAGCTTCAATTGTACCAATAGTTTACACTCAAGAAGAAGGGGGCTGAAAAACACAAATCCCGCTTATATGGGCCCTAGTGTGTCGCCCAAAAGGTGGGGGAGGTAGCATATGAGTTGGATCTACCACTGGGGAGTCGGGTGCACAACGTTTTTTCATGTGTATTTCCTCAAGAAGTCACTAGGCCAGTAGGTCACTGCTATTACAGAGTTACCCCCTATGGATGATGAAGGCCATTTGGTGCTAGAACTAGAGGCTATTTTGGATTCTAGAGAGAGGCACCTATGTAACAGGGTCATCAGAGAATTTATGATTTGATGGAGGAATCAACCAGATGAGGATGCCACTTGGGAGGGGGAATAGATACTACAACATCCTTCTTTGCAATTGCTTGAGGACAAGCAACCTTTTGGCGGGGAGGACTATGATATTCCTGCTTAGTGTTTCACTAAGGGAATATCGAAATTTTGATCAATTTTGACACTCACATTATCTCACTTAGGAAAAAGGGGGTCTAGGGGACCCATATGTGATTTTTGGCCTAAGAGGAACTCCAACTGTAGGCTCAACGAAAAATTGTGGCTTTGGTGGAACATGGGGGCCACCATGAAGGTATTTTCAGCCCACAAGGAGAATACAATTTCATTGGCTCAAAGAAGGTGGTGGAAGTTGATGTGGGTCCACATGGGTAGCCTTGGAGGCAATTAAATAAAAGAGGGAGGAGCTATCATTTTATGTTATCATTCATCATTTTCAAATTTGTTTTGACAAGAACATGCTTAAGTAGTGAGCCAAGTCTGCATGTGTTGTTTAGAACACCGGGTGTTTCTGAGCGGAGATCCCAGCCCTTGCTTCAGTGGACTTCAAATTCCAACCCAAGGAGGGATTTCTTCTTCAACATTATCCACACTAGCAACAAGAAGTCGATTTGCAACAACAGAGAGATCCACAACAGTGCAGGGACTGCATAGTCATTAATAGAGGCATCCCGAGAGTGCTGGGAGATAAGGGAATTTTAAGGTGGAGAATTGGCGGGAAGGATTGGGAAGCCTTTTAACAAGATTTGTAGGTATTTTGGAGGCATTTCAATAGCTGATTATTCAGGAGGCCGAATTTCTCAGCTGGATAGCTAGTCAAGCTCAAGGGGGTTGAAATTTTAGGGTCAATCTGCCAAACCATTCATGGGTTATTCTGGGTTTCTTGAGTAGGGACCAGGATTAAATTATCATAATTTTCTGAGCAGTAGAGAGGGCGCTAACAATTCTTCATTTCAAGGCATCAACGCCATTTTCTGGGTTTTACAACGCAATAGTTGGGTTGAATTGACAGGGCTTGAAGGAGGCTAATTCAGGGATCATTGAGGGCTTTGTGATCTTGCTAAAAGAAAGCATAGGTGAACACATTCCAACGCCTTGATTGTACAACTTTCCCATTTAATAAAATGAGTAGACAATGTTGTTGTGGAAGCATTTTCATGGTCTGATTGTCTCTTTCGATTTTTGTGATGTGTTGTCTATTTTGCTTTGATTATTTACTGTTAATTTTCCCTTAGGGATATTACAAAGAGGGAATGGCTCTATAATGGCAGTAGTGGAAAAAATCTCCAAGGTTGCTCATTTTATTTAAGGGTTTGGGTACCAACTTGAACTTTATCACATCATACCAATCAGAGTCTAATGGAAAACAAACGAGTTAATTAGATATTTAAAGACATGTTACATCTGTACGTGATGGATAAATCTTTCAAATGAGAGGACTACCTACATTTTGTGGAGTTTGCATATAACAATGGGTATTAGGTGTTATGAAACTAGCTCACAAAAAGATAGAAAAGATAGATTAGTGCCTTAGAATTCAGCCTCGTCGAGGGGGCAACCTCCTTTACATTACATAAATGAACAATTCTTGGATGATTCAAATGACAAAACCTCCTTTCTATATATAGGAGTCTAAGGAGTCACAATATAACCAAGCCGACCTAACAATAATAATATAAAGGCACAAAAGTAACAATAGAGGGATTTTATGGGGCGCAGTAATAACAATATGGGGACAATAGGGGCACAACAATATTAATAAGGGATACAACTACAATAGTAATGGGGTAATCACTAGTATTAGAGGGACCTAACATGCCCCTCTCCTTCAAAAACTGTTGTCCTCAACACTTGAGTAGTTCTGGATGCTTCTGTATAAAATTTTCATCCTCCCATGTGGAATCTTTAGTGGATAAGTTTTTCCACTTGATGAGGTACTCACAAATTGATCGATTTCGTAGTTTTCGAGTTCTTGTTTCTGTGACTACTTCCGGTTCCAATATAATTTTTCCTTCATCGTCAAGTTCTGGAAATATTGTTTGAACTGGGAGCTTGTTGCCTATAACCTTCTTTAAGCATGAAATATGGAAAACTGGGTGCACTCGAGAAGCTGCAGGAAGCTCCAATTTGTATGCCATAGAACCAATCTTTTGCAACACCTTGTACGGACCATAATACTTTGGTGATAATTTATCATCCTTCTTAGCTTGCTTGAGGGGCATTTGCTTATATGGTTGTAGCCATAGGAATACCCAATCACCTACAACAAAACTTATTTCGCTGCGATGTTGATCTGCTTGTTGTTTCATTCTATTCTGCGCCAACATGAGGTTATCCTTTAAGAGTTGGAGGAATTGTTGTTGATGCTCGATGCGATGTTCCACTACTTGAACCTTAGAATATTATCTTAAATATGATGTTATGGATGGTGGCTAATATCCATAAAGTGCCATAAATGGGGTCATTTTTTTTGTTGTATGGAAGGAAGTGTTATACCACCATTCAGCTAGAGGAAACCATTTGACCCATTGTGTCTGTTTATC
>APFE030969540.1:0-83499 GCA_000404065.3 Pinus taeda
GAGGATTGCGCAGTACAAGCCAAGGGGATTCGAACTTGGATCTCATCTATTCTCAACTTGGATTGCGCAGTAGAGGCAGGAAAACAGTGGAGGAGATTTGAACTCGTGACTTGTTTAGATCTGAGCTAGTTTGTGTGTAGCATGTGGAGATAGTACTGAGTACTTGTGAGGAGTATTGTACTATGTATTGTTACATGTTCTCTATCATTATAATATACATATAGTTGGGGGTTTTCAGCTGTATGCTTTCCCCATTACATATTGTGTTGATATGTGTGATTGATGTTTCAATATGCGCATGCGATTTTTTTATTTCCACAAATTGATGATCAATGGTAGAGGAGGTTATGTATTATGCATGCATTCCGCAAATAGTGTATAATCAGGATAATCTCTGTGAATAAGTGTTATATTCTTCAAATTTCTACAGACTGCAAAGTTGGATCATAGTTTAGTGAGTGTGTGAAGAGGCCAATTCACACAAGTGATAACACTAGACCCCAAGGAAAATTGCGCAAAGCAATAGGAGGCTTGGAGGGCAGAGGAGAAGGTTTGAGAGAGGCCTTTGACTGTCTATGAGCAGTAGAGGGATTGCACAGAGAGCAGAATAGCTTGTGAGCTGATTCTTTTTGTAATCCGGACTATATTTCCACTTGTATGATAATACAGAGTTGGGGTTTTAGGCTGAGGCTTTCCCCAGGTTATTTCTTATGTGTTATATGTGATTGATTTCTCATTCTCAGTTATATGTGTTCTCATTAATCGTGCTCAAATTGATTAAGCTTCCACAAAGTGTTGTAGAAGTAGAACTTGTATTGTGTTTTGGTATATTGCATAATCTATTGATCTACAATGATAATTTCTACATGGTATCAGAGCTAGCTGATTTGTAGAAAAATTCTACATACAAAGACGAAGAGATAGAGGGATATATAGATATAGGTGGAGGGGGGAGAGAAAGGGAAGACAATTGCTTACACTAGATGCATTAATTTCTATCTACAGATGTTTATTTCTAATCTTATTTGACTTCTTGTATTAGATGCATTGATTTCTTTGTAGATGTTGATTTCCAATTCTATCTCATTCCTCTCATTAGATGCATTGATTTCATCAAAGATGTTCATTTCTAATCATGTTTGATTGAGCTTGCATTATATGTATTGATTTCAGTATAGATGTTGATTCCTAATCCTGTTTAATTTCTAGCACTAGATGCATTTATTTCACTATAGATGTTGATTTCTAATCCTAGTTTATTGTTTGCATTAGATGAATTGATTTCAGTGTAGATGTTGATTTCTATTCCTATTCGATTGCTTGCATTAGATGTATTGAATTTAGTGTAGATGTTGATTTCTCATCCTATTTGATTGCTTGCATTAGATACATTGGTTTCACTGAAGATGTTGATTTTTTATTTGATGTAACTATATGTATGGTGTACATTAATTTCCTGTTAATTAGATTAATATTGTGCATTGATTTCAGTGTAAGCACAAAAAAATTATTGATGACGTGCATTATGACTAAGCTCTTATAGATAACCTCAAATGAAATATAATCGAATAAAACTTATATTTGTAACTTTTACATCCCCACATATTTTAAAATTGAATAGAACTTATTTCAATTATATTTGAGTTTTTTAAAATTGAATAACACTTATTTCAATCATAAGGAATTGATTGAAATACTTGGATAGCTAAGTAAATTTAGGAAAGTTGATAACATTATATAAAATTATAAAAATGTTATCATATATTATTTTTTGACCTATATTGAATTTCAATATGGTTGACTTAAATCGCGTTATAGATAATCTCAAAAGAAATAATATTGAATTAAACTTATTTGTTGTTTACATGACATCTTTTAAAATTGAGTAAGACTTATTTCAATCCTATTTGTGTTTAACTGAACCTTGAAATAAGAAATTGAATGAAATACTTAAAAACGTTGACCATGCATTGGTATATGGGTGGGTCACAAAAAATTTAATATATAGAGTTTTTATCCTAATATGGATGAATTTAGAATTCAAATAATTTATTTTTTAAATTGAATTGTAATAGCATATATGTTGCTAAAAAACGCTTTTTGCAAGCTAATATGAAGCATGATTGTAATTTTTTCCATGCTCAATATTAAATTGATACATGATATATTTTTGTTCATTTTAAGTATCAAAGTTACTTGCATCATAGTAAGATTGTACTTATATCATATTATGACTAAGCTCTTGTAGATGACCTCAAAATAAATAAAATTGAATAAAACTTATTTGTTGTTTACCAAACATCTTTTAAAATTGAATTTAAAACTTATTTCAATCTTATTATTGTTTTTTAATTCAACCATCATATATTTTAGTTCATTCTAAGTATCAAAGTGACTTGCATCATAGCTTAAGATTGTACTTATTTTCTTAGGCTATGAAACTAGAAATCAAAATTATTATAATTTTTAATAAAATTTAATACATCTATATATATATATATATATATATATATATATATATATATATATATATATATATATATATATATATATATATATATATATATATATATATATATATATATATATATATATATATATATATATATATATATATATATAAACTAACAATATAATTTTAACATGATCCATAAACTTTAAAAAATAATGCACATCCATAAACAAGATTAATACAAATCCATAAACTGAAATAATAAGCATCCATAAACTGAAATAATGTTCATGTACATCCATAAACTGTCCATGTATGGAAATATACAAAGTATGTATGACATGTGAATGTGCCCTATGAAATGGGCCCAACTATATACAAACTATCCACTCTAAGTACCTCTAGAACTCCTATGTGAGTTTCGCTGCATAAAATAAGTGTCCATAAGTTGGTACTGTAATATAACACATTCAAATTCAAACTAATTAGATCATTATTTGTACAAAATAAACAATATGGAAAAAATAATTTTGAACCACATTTTTAATTACATATATGAATCTACTAACCTTAGTAAAGTGCAAATGCAAGTGAGATAGGATGGGGGTCTGATGAATCTGGGTTTGGTGCTCCCCTACTTGTGGCTTAATGACTAGGGAATACATTAATGGACTTGCATCGTCAATGCCTCTATACCCATCATCCCACTCATGTGTTCACATAATTGTGACATCAACAAAACTCTGCATATGGGCTTGTGTACACAATGACAAGGACACATTATAATTACTCTATGAATTAATTAGCATATGCATAACTTAAAAAAAGAAAATGTTGAAATCTCAAGAATAAAAATGATTACCTTAACTATTGGTCCATGTGATTGTACATAATGACTCTCCTCCACATGAGTGTTATGAGGTGGAGATAGAAGTGGAGATGGAGGAGAATCCATGGAAACATACTTTAGTGGAGGATGGCTTGGTTGATAAAATTCCCCTTCAGATGTCGTCATAAGCTCATCCATGTCGTTGTGTTGTGTCTACATGTTATCATGAACTTATTAATATAAGTGCAATCTAATACCAACATGAAATTAATATAAATAAATATGCATAATTTGACAATAAGAGTCAAAATTTTCATATATATTGTATGTAACACATAATACACCACGCTTGTGAGTCTATTCCACAAACAGACACTAACTCACACAAGCTTTTACTTAATTGTCCATTATCCTTTAATCTTTGATGCAACTCCAACCATTATCCTCTGATGCCATCTTCACTGTTATGTCTTCATCATATATGCTAGTTGATAATTCCTACAAATAAATTTGTCTATTGTTGAAATGACCGATTCCAACATAAACTCAAACTCGTGACAATAATTAGCCATACTAAATCTCACTTTCAACCAAAATTATACAGTAACATAATTGTTTCTAAAAAATTTAAAACAATGGCAAAATTAAATTGTGAAAATAATTCTCCAATACATGACATCATGACATCATGCTAGCTAGAATCCTCAACCCTTTGCATTACTTATCCCTGCTTTGTATAATGACATACACCAAATATTTTGTAATCACTTTCCATGGATAATATGTTTCCATAGCATGTGTGAATGGAACATAAACAAAACCATTTAGTTGCGTGATTTACAAGATGACTTATAAAGTTATTACCCTTCCAAATGAATTTCCCACTGCCATTAAACTAGTTTTAGAAAGTCCTATATCTCACCTTTGACTTATGCTTTCTAATTTCCTTTGAACAAGATGATGGTCTTCTTTGGCCCTATGAGGATGGTCAAGTCTCATGCTGTTGTTGGAGCTTTGGAAGGTGGTTCCATTAAATCATAGAGAATGTGAAACCAACAGAATAAAATAGTCAACAAAAAAATAGCTAGATTTGTTCACACAAAACATTTTAAAAGGGCCTTCTACTTCTGTTTTTGTCACCATCTTTTGATAGAGAATACACAGTAGATGTGACTCATATCTTTTGTGATGTTGTATAATTTGAAAGCCACCCATTTTTCCGATCCTCAGAATGGGCTCTCCTGCAACAAATTTTATCGAATCAGAGACCCATTCTGCATATTTCAACAGAGTTGCAAATTATCCATGCAAGTTCTCTAAAATTCTCGGGAGATTCTGCCATAGAACTGGATTTTCTTGATTTTGTCTCCACAATGAAAGTTATATTGAACTATTTGGCATCCTCTTGATTATATATTTTGTCCTTTAACATGGATTCTGCTGAAAGGAGATAGTCAAAGGAAAGCTTTAGCTAAGAGGAAAGGGAAGCAAGTGCATATCCGCTTTAGAAGGCATTTGAAAGTATTTATAGTTGCCTCCCAAATATATTTGGATTAAAAGTTAGTTCAGAAGAAGGGCAAATGGATTACTGTGGATAAATGGGATGATCTATGGGAGAGAGCTCATGAACGAAGAAATAATCACCTTCTTAGTGCCATAATTAAATTAGAAGGATTATAGGTGAAATTAGGCCAATATCTCTCTACACGTCACTCCCCGAAGCTTATATACAACTGCTAAGTAGTTACAAGATTTGCACAACTTTTCATCCGCATATGTAGGACTAGATCTTCACACCTATGGAGGATTGGCTCCTCCAGTAGCTAATAAAAAGATGGACATACAAAACGCACATAGAAAAAAATCTATTCTACAAATAAAACTACATAAGCACACGTACTCTTTATTTTCCTAGAACTGTCACAAGGGAGGTTGTGAGTGTTATGCCCACACCCATCCAGATTTTGATACCAAATTAAATTTGTATAAGGTACTCAAAAATTATATTTACATGAAAATAATAACATAATATAAGTACAAGAACTTATGTCTCCAGATAGTTAATCTATCTTGGCAATACAATCTCTTGGTTGAATGAATATCTCAACCACACACTAATCTAGGACGCTAACTAGTTGGAGAGAATCTCTCAACCAACTAGATGTCAACAAACTCCTAAACACTAAGGATAGACTCCTATACTTGGAAAGCATCACAACTAAGGCAAGTAGGAATTATATTTCTAAATAGTGTTTGTAATTATATATGTATATATATATATATCACAGAATATATATATTTATATCTTATATAATATATATATTAATATATCCTCAACATGAAATTATATCAAAATATATCAGTCAAACAACCATAGTTTAAACAAAGATTTATGTAGGTGGTTTCAATATACCACGAGGGAAACTAAATATTTTTAACCACTTACAAAATAAGTAAATTGTCCATAATATAACCATCTTCAAAAAAACAAACCTATTTACTCAATGTTGCAATACAAAAAAATGTTATGAAACGTTACAGGAACTTAGTAGTCTAAGGAGGTAATTAGCAATAGGCTTTTTGGCAGTAAATCCTGGAGGAGATGGAGGGCTAGCCTCACATTGAAGGTGACTCTCTAAATGTGTTATCTTGACATCCAATTTTTCCCAGAAAATGCATTGATATATTTGAGCACATTGTGATGTCATTCAAAGTAGAAAAGATGTCATAATTTTAAGATTTTTCCCAACAAAGTATTCATTTGCTAGTGAAGAGAGATGGAGTTAAGGTAGTGTTTCCTTCTTTCCCCAATGTGACCAGGGTCAAGAACCTAGTGAGGCACCTCCTCCAATATATATGAATTTGAAAAATCTTGGTGGTCCATAGCCATAAGGGAATCAAGGTGACAAATCTCATTATGGAGTTCTAGAGGAACAATAGAATGGAAAATGTATGTCACTTCCTACATCAGTTGTTGGGTGCAATTCTAACATCGGGGACCACAGCCCCCACCTCCATGCTGGTTACGCATATGTTGTCATGGCATGTTATGCAAAAGGAGTACACAACAAGGGTTTGCATAAATTTTAACTGGGACAAGGGAGTGGAAGCAAAGAGTGACTAAATCAAGCTAGAAGTGAGAATGCAATAGACAAAATTCAAGAATCTGACACAAGGTGGGAGATTTGAAAAGTGGAGGATCAAGAGATTCATCACAGACTAGAGATAACATCAAACTAATTGCATTAATCTGGCAACCATGCAACCAGAACCCAACTAGAATAATAATAACAACAGAACAATCACCAACTAGCTCACTAAACAAGAATTAACAACATAGGTGAGAGACTCAGGAATTACCCTTGACAGGGCGTTCATATGCAACCCATAATTTGAAATCTATAAGACTGGAGGGACCACCAACGACACAACAACTGGATGAACACACCACTGCCGACAAACAACTTATGCAATGTAACTAAATCTTTAGTCACGCAACAAATAACATGTCTTCCAACACGACAAAACCAAAATCTTGGACAAATAGAAAGAGATCAACACATAGATGGTAAAAATCTCAACCAAAATCACTCAAGAAGGAAACCGAACATAATTAACGAAGGTAATCGTTAGACTACCATGGGTTGACCCCTCATCGCTAGTGGAAACTTTGAAACATTCCACTTGCAGTGGGGCTGCAACCTTTTTCCCCCTTATTTGACATAGAGAGCAAGTATACTGACCAAAGAAAAATATCGAGATGTCACTAGCCATATTAAATTCACGATGAATACTCAAATTCTTGTGAATGTAGGAGGCTGGCCATGCCACCCCCTTCATAAATGATTCGCAGTGAGCTGGCGAGCTTGCCCCCAACCCCCTGATCTTCCTCGTTTTCCACCCCATCACAGAGAAAACTGTATAACGTTATTAAAGAATGTTAGGCAGTTAAAAGTGTTAAAATATCAAAAATATTAGAAGTATAAATGAATGAATAAAATAAAAAACCAAGGAATTAAAAAATAAATAAAATCAAATAACGGGCCAGAGAAAAGGTTAAGTAAAATGAATAATTCCTTAATGAAAGTTAAAAAAAGAGAAGGGAAGAGTAATACATATTTTGGAAAATTGGAAAGATTTTTAAGAATATGGAAAAATAGAAATTGCAAAGACTTTGAAGGTGATGGATATTGGAGCTAATAAGGGAGTGTAAGAGAAGGAAGGAGAACAAATGCATTCTTAATTATTATAAAGGTGGTAGCTTGGTGCTTATGTGTTAAATTTGGGAAAAATTATGATAATATTCACAAGTGATGCTACTAAGATGTTAATCAATCTTAATAGCATCTTTTATAAGTTTAATAAACTAATCTTGAGTTGAAGATAAAAAAATTTAATTTGGTTAACATAATGTGGTGTTTGGTGTGGCTAAAGCATTTACCCATGGTAGGTTTTATGGTGATATTATGATAGATGTCATCTATATGTTCATTTGTGCTAGCATAAATGGTTGATCTATAAGACCCCATAAAAAAAGAATCTCATGAACTCATTTTTAATATCTTAAAACTGTAAAAATCCTTTTAAATAGTACTTCTTGGAACGTTAACACCAAGACCCTCCCCTTGAAATCCTCACAATGTATAATCCCTTAATTGATTCCAATGGCATCCTTTGAAAAAAAAATCTACTTGAGAATTACCTTTTTTTGTGAACATTTTGAATAAAAATTGAATGAAAACCTTCCTAGAGTTCCCTAACTCCATGCTGCCAATGAGATAAAACAAGAATATTCAACCATGTAGATCCTTTAAAGCACTCTATTACCACTTTCAAGACTCCAACAACCTAAAAATGACGAAGTTTTTTATCCATAGCAAGTTTTAATAGGGCCAAAAGGGCCACTAACTAAGCATGCATATTAGTATCACTACAAGTTCCAATATTAAGCCGGAAATAATAATCATAACTAAAATGAAGGACAATACAAACACCATAATCACTTGGCAAGACTTGACATATACCATTGACATAACTCTAAAAAAAAATCAAGATTGAAATAAGGCATATTCTCAGGATTGACCTCAAAAGCCCTACCTTACAATGTTGTTCACCATATACGACTTCAACTACATAAACCACCACTCCTATACACCTCTTAACTCCTTCAAACAACACTAGATTTAAGTGTAGCCATAATCCTCAAGTTATGAATTTTGGAAGCACTTTAAATACCTTAACCTAAACATCATGAATCTGATGCCACATACACTACTCAAACAAAGAAAAACTCCATGAACCTAGGCAACCCCTAAACAATCTACTGACCTTAGAACATCTCGCTACACTTGCTTTGCAATAGGACATGAGATAAAGAGAGGGAACACTAAGAAAATCTCATAAACTCTCTATTGTATTGTTGGAGTTGATCCCGTTTGGATTTTCACATTATTTAATGATGTCAATTATGGTATTGGATGTAATGGAAAAGAAAATATAAGTTCATAGATTTAAATAATTGTAGATTATTGGAAGAGTTTATATATTTGGGATTTGGCAAGAGTTGATAACGAATCGAAAAAATGGTCACTATGTTGGAATACCTTATAATCCATGATGATTATGAAGGGAAAATATTTCATGAAATTGCAAATTTTATTGTAGTTTACAAATTTTAATAGTGTTTAATAATTTGGAATTTTTTATTAAAATTTATT
Source organism: Pinus taeda (assembly GCA_000404065.3). NCBI lineage: Eukaryota > Viridiplantae > Streptophyta > Pinopsida > Pinales > Pinaceae > Pinus > Pinus taeda. Next base: position 8,999 of record APFE030969540.1, read on the forward strand.
ATAAATTTTAATAGCATATGCAAAATATTTTTAAAAATAAATTAAGATTAAAGTTTTTTAGAAAAGAATGGAATTGAAATTTTAATAAAAAATTAAAATATAAAAAATATATAATTACGTCGTAAGGCGTTTCCCTCTGAAATCAACTCCCCTCTCTGCCTACCTGTCATCTTGTAAGCCACACGATTATATGTTAGACGATTGCAACAATTTCAGCCGTTGATTGAAAGGGGTTGCCCAAATGGTTTGGGCATTTCATTTGGCATCAGGTCTGATGCCTAATAGTTTCATCGGCGCAGCTGAACTGGGCGGTGTGGTTGAAATAACCCGGCAGTATACACGTGGAAAACTCTATGGAGCGCCATACCACGAAAGTGCTGTCATGGTGTCCCCATGAAACAATGCGGTCTGTGGAGGGATCATCCACGACACGATACATCTTCAGGAGACAGCCATGATCAGGAGACAGCGAGGGTTTAAGGGAAAATTCAGGCGCTGGCTGCACTAGAGACTGAGACAGCAAGGGTGAATAAGGATGCAAGGCAGCAGCAAGGCCTGCTAATATGATTTTGTGGTAGCAAGAGGGACAGCTACAGTTTGCAAGCTTAAAAACTATGTTTTGATAACCCTACTGGGACACTGTTGAACTTTGTAAGTCTGTGATTTGTAAGATCTTTCATGTGTTATTGAAAACCCTGTATCAGAATTACATCCCAAAGATAATGTTTCCCAAAGGATATTACAAGTGACAAGTTGGAAACCCATGAAATTCCATCGGCTAACAGTTCTTTGATCATATGGCAAAACTAGAACACTCCAGATTTTGGTGCCTGGCAACGCTGGTCAAAATTCAAAATCCAAAGTATTCCCGTAGTCTTTAATTGGTCTTTTATTGAAGCTGGATGAGTTGTGAAGCATTTCAGAAATACCAAGACTCATCAAAAATTGGTGAGATCCCTATTAGATTTTCGTTTTCCTTCTATGGCTGACAATAATTTAAAACCAAATCAAACTGACATAATCTGAATGGATAGGCATATGGAACTTACAAAGGCTACTGTCAATTTCGGAGTTCATGTAGCATCCAGTATACTTGGGTATCTAGACCTGATCCAATAGTCCGATGTTAGGATCCTTTTGGGAGGATGAATAGGAGAGTGGCCCTATTCATTAGGGCCACAACAGTAACAGATAGTCTCTAATGATCACAGCTCATAAGTGGACAGTGCAGACATCCCACAGCATAGTGAGAATGTGAATGCTTACTAAGCAATCAGTTATGTTTAAGCCTTGATTTTTGCCCACTCAAAGAAATATTTCAAAAAATATATATAACAAGAATAAATTAAAAAATTAAAAACCTTACCCATGTGGGTCAACATTGCTTCACAAACTCAGATCTGGCAGCCTTGCATTCCGCAGGATAGAGCAGACCTACTGAAGCAACTTCTGTGGGTTTACTTTTGCTCTTCTCCACACACGGAAAGAACCTATCCCGGGCCTGGTCCCAAAGGGATTAATCAAATGCAAATCAGCATTTACAAACCTTTATGAATAAAATGAATCCTTTCTAACCAGTACTCCATTATTGACCATAACCCAGTAAAATAGAGTTAGAGCAATTATTTGGAGGATTGAATGTGAGTGAGCGATCTCCTTCATTGTCCATGGTACCATAGATTTGAGACGAGAAGTGAGAAAGGTGGAGGATGGCCATGTGGTACACCAAAACACAGTACATAGCACGTAACAGTTCTAGACAAATTTGTTATAGTTCTGAAGTGGTGACCCTCATTGTTGGACTCCAATGCTGTTGAAAGCATTATCTGGTACTGTGTTCCAAACAGGCACAGACTATTGTTCTTCCTTTGCGATTTCGAACAGTTGCATTGAAGTTTGATGGTTGATTTTTAACAATTGCATTGAAGTTTGATGGCTGCATTTTCTAATATTTGAAATGTAACCTATAAAATGTAGCCATTCTGCATGTTTATAACCATTCTTGGTGACAAGCTTTTGCGCCCTGCTATGGTTAAAGTGTCAGCAGGACCAGGTCCTGCAAAAGCCGCAGAAGATTGTGAAAATGCAGCAGAACATTCTGCTAAATCAGCTAAAGAATGCAAGGAAACAACAAAGGATGCTAATGCATCAGATTCTTCTGATGTCTTAGAAGAGAGAGAGGCATAATGCTTTGCTGTGCAAATTTTGTAGGTTTGTTTATTTTCAGGCTAAATTCATTATTCTTATTGCCTTGTGGGCCTCAAAGTTTACACAAAGTCTGTTTGAGTTGCTAAGCCTTCCCTATTGTAAATGGCAACCACACAACATGGTTGAGGTATTTTATTTTCTCTATGAGTACTGCGACACTGTTATAAAATACGGATCTTTCATGTGTTATTGAAAACCCTGTATCAGAATTACATCCCAAGGATAATGTTTCCCAAAGGATATTACAAGTGACAAGTTGGAAACCCATGAAATTCCATCGGCTAACAGTTCTCTGATCATATGGCAAAACTAGAACACTCCAAATTTTGGTGCCTGGCAATGCTGGTCAAAATTCAAATCCAAAGTATTCCCGTAGTCTTTAATTGGTCTTTTATTGAAGCTGGGTGAGTTGTGAAGCATTTCAGAAATACCAAGACTCATCAAAAATTGGTGAGATCCCTATTAGATTTTCATTTTCCTTCTATGGCTGACATTAATTTAAAACCAAATCAAACTGACATAATCTGAATGGATAGGCATATGGAACTTACAAAGGCTACTGTCAATTTCGGAGTTCATGTAGCATCCAGTATACTTGGGTATCTAGACCTGATCCAATAGTCCGATGTTAGGATCCTTTTGTGAGGATGAATAGGAGAGTGGCCCTATTTATTAGGGCCACAACAGTAACAAATAGTCTCTAATGATCAAAGCTCATAAGCGGGCAGTGCAGACATCCCACAGCATAGTGAGAATGTGAATGCTTACTAAGCAATCAGTTATGTTTAAGCCTTGATTTTTTCCCACTCAAAGAAATATTTCAAAAAATATATAAAACAAGAATAAATTAAAAAATTAAAAACCTTACCCATGTGGGTTGACATTGCTTCACAAACTCAGATCTGGCAGCCTTGCATTCCGCAGGATAGAGCAGACCTACTGAAGCAACTTCTATGGGTTTACTTTTGCTCTTCTCCACACATGGAAAGAAGCTATCCCGGGCCTGGTCCCAAAGGGATTAATCAAATGCAAATCAGCGTTTACAAACCTTTATGAATAAAATGAATCCTTTCTAACCAGTACTCCATTATTGACCATAACCCAGTAAAATAGAGTTAGGGCAATTATTTGGAGGATTGAATGTGAGTGAGCGATCTCCTTCATTGTCCATGGTACCTTAGATTTGAGACGAGAAGTGAGAAAGGTGGAGGATGGCCATGTGGTACACCAAAACACAGTACATAGCACGTAACAGTTCTAGACAAATTTGTTATAGTTCTGAAGTGGTGACGCTCATTGTTGGACTCCAATGCTGTCGAAAGCATTATCTGGTATTGTGTTCCAAACAGGCACGAACTATTGTTCTTCCTTTGCGATTTCGAACAGTTGCATTGAAGTTTGATGGTTGATTTTTAACAATTGCATTGAAGTTTGATGGCTGCATTTTCTAATATTTGAAATGTAACCTATAAAATGTAGCCATTCTGCATGTTCGTAACCATTCTTGGTGACAAGCTTTTGCGCCCTGCTATGGTTAAAGTGTCAGCAAGACCAGGTCCTGCAAAAGCCGCAGAAGATTGTGAAAATGTTGCAGAACATTCTGCTAAATCAGCTAAAGAATGCAAGGAAACAACAAAGGATGCTAATGCATCAGATTCTTCTGATGTCTTAGAAGAGAGAGAGGCATAATGCTTTGCTGCTCAAATTTTGTAGGTTTGTTTATTTTCAGGCTAAATTCATTATTCTTATTGCCTTGTGGGCCTCAAAGTTTACACAAAGTCTGTTTGAGTTGCTGAGCCTTCCCTATTGTAAATGGCAACCAGACAACATGGTTGAGGTATTTTATTTTCTCTATGAGTACTGCGACACTGTTATAAAATACAGATCTTTCATGTGTTATTGAAAACCCTGTATCAGAATTACATCCCAAGGATAATGTTTCCCAAAGGATATTACAAGTGACAAGTTGGAAACCCATGAAATTCCATCGGCTAACAGTTCTATGATCATATGGCAAAACTAGAACACTCCAAATTTTGGTGCCTGGCAACGCTGGTCAAAATTCAAAATCCAAAGTATTCCCGTAGTCTTTAATTGGTCTTTTATTGAAGCTGGGTGAGTTGTGAAGCATTTCAGAAATACCAAGACTCTTCAAAAATTGGTGAGATCCCTATTAGATTTTCATTTTCCTTCTATGGCTGACATTAATTTAAAACCAAATCAAACTGACATAATCTGAATGGATAGGCATATGGAACTTACAAAGGCTAATGTCAATTTCGGAGTTCATGTAGCATCCAGTATACCTGGGTATCTAGACCTGATCCAATAGTCCGATGTTAGGATCCTTTTGGGAGGATGAATAGGAGAGTGGCCCTATTCATTAGGGCCACAACAGTAACAGATAGTCTCTAATGATCAAAGCTCATAAGCGGACAGTGCAGACATCCCACAGCATAGTGAGAATGTGAATGCTTACTAAGCAATCAGTTATGTTTAAGCCTTGATTTTTGCCCACTCAAAGAAATATTTCAAAAAATATATATAACAAGAATAAATTAAAAAATTAAAAACCTTACCCATGTGGGTCGACATTGCTTCACAAACTTAGATCTGGCAGCCTTGCATTCCGCAGGATAGAGCAGACCTACTCAAGCAACTTCTATGGGTTTACTTTTGCTCTTCTCCACACATGGAAAGAAGCTATCCCGGGCCTGGTCCCAAAGGGATTAATCAAATGCAAATCAGCGTTTACAAACCTTTATGAACAAAATGAATCCTTTCTAACCAGTACTCCATTATTGACCATAACACAGTAAAATAGAGTTAGAGCAATTATTTGGAGGATTGAATGTGAGTGAGCGATCTCCTTCATTGTCCATGGTACCTTAGATTTGAGACGAGAAGTGAGAAAGGTGGAGGATGGCCATGTGGTACACCAAAACATAGTACATAGCACGTAACGGTTCTAGACAAATTTGTTATAGTTCTGAAGTGGTGACGCTCATTGTTGGACTCCAATGCTGTCAAAAGCATTATCTGGTACTGTGTTCCAAACATGCACGGACTATTGTTCTTCCTTTGCGATTTCAAACAGTTGCATTGAAGTTTGATGGTTGATTTTTAACAATTGCATTGAAGTTTGATGGCTGCATTTTCTAATATTTGAAATGTAACCTATAAAATGTAGCCATTATGCATGTTCGTAACCATTATTGGTGACAAGCTTTTGCGCCCTGCTATGGTTAAAGTGTCAGCAGGACCAGGTCCTGCAAAAGCCGCAGAAGATTGTGAAAATGCTGCAGAACATTCTGCTAAATCAGCTAAACAATGCAAGGAAACAACAAAGGATGCTAATGCATCAGATTCTTCTGATGTCTTAGAAGAGAGAGAGGCATAATGCTTTGCTGCTGAAATTTTGTAGGTTTGTTTATTTTCAGGCTAAATTCATTATTCTTATTGCCTTGTGGGCCTCAAAGTTTACACAAAGTCTGTTTGAGTTGCTGAGCCTTCCCTATTGTAAATGGCAACCAGACAACATGGTTGAGGTATTTTATTTTCTCTAATGATAGCAGTTGGTCTGTGGCCACTGGCCATTTGTTGTATTAGATAGAAGCTCCTCTCCATAATTTAATATATGGTTGCAACTTGCATGTTACAATATGTTAACAGTGAGACAGGTCTTTTATTGCCATTGGTTTTCCAAACCTTGATAACTATTTTTACTTCAGTACCTTTGTTCTTGTCTTCATAATATAGTATGGTAAAGTTTTCCCCGTGGGATTCTTAAATGGGGAAAACTTTATAATTTGAGGCCTTTTTAGGTCAAATAAATCATAACTAGATTCAATTTCGTCATAAGTGTGGTCTGCAGTTGGTTCTCTTATTTTTCATCCTATTATATTTGATATCGCCAGTTTTGTGGTCCTATTTTAAATTAGTGATTATCCAAATGAATACGTTTGGGTGGAGTTTAAGATTGTGTTCCTTTGTTTACCTCTTAATTTTCGCATCTCTGGCTAAGAAGCAATTGCCAAGAATGGCCTTCTTGCATTGACGAGGCAGCGTGGGAGGGGTGAAACATGTCTCTTGTTATCCTTCCATACCATTAAACCAAGACCCAATTAATCTGTTATTTTTTGTTTTGTAATTTGAAACAATTTGTTAAGTCTCCCATCGTTGTTTTCCTGGTATAACGCTATTGTAGAACACCACAATAAAAATATATAGGAAATTTGATCAGCGTACTGAATACGGATCACTTGATTCATGTCAGTACCCTGTTGAGAATGAATGAATGTTAAGACCCTAAATTTTGACTAAAAAATTGGTGGTTCCTGCAACTTTAGTTGTATGAATGTTTGATGAGGTATACAGTTGCTATATGTGAACTGTGGGATCTTGTCCAAGTTGTCCTGGTTAACTGTTTCTTTGTAAAAGTGGAGGATTCAAAGTTTAGCCATACTAAAGTTCTTGTTTATGGTGGTTCAGGTGGTTCAATTCAACTATTTACTCATATCTTCGTAGGCTTCTCATGGTCGCAGGCTTTGTCAAAACTGACAAAGAATTTTAGGTCAAAGGTATATAGATATATGCCTGTGGATATGCCATTAATATTTTGTTAGCTGCATGTCTTGTTAGTTGCATGTCTTGTTAGCTGAAAATATATTTGCTTCTTTTGATATGTTCCAGAGGTTAGTTCCACCAGTGGCATAAAAATGCCTATTATTTTCTCTTGTTTGTCATATTATGTTTTGAATTTTCTCAAAATTTCAGGACATTTTATCTGAATTATATATGGATATTTATGTTGTAGCCTTGTTCAGTGCATCAGTATGGATATTTAGCAATTTCTTTTTAATTGAGTGGTTCAAATTCATGTTTCTTTAGGTTGAAGGTAAACCCACTAAAGTGGAAAAATTGTGATGCCAGTGATTAGAGGGATTGTCATCATGGGGTGATAAGAAATTTAATATTCCTAGAAAAGGAGGTAGTAGTAGACTCTAAATAAATTAGCAATGCAACAACATAAATGTTTGCAACAAATTTAGAGAGATCCACCTTGTTGAATAATGCACACACCACATGGATAATGGATTTCCGCACTTTATGCCTTACGGCGTTTTCTTTGCAACATCTGGTGCAAATGCTAGTTTAAATAAATTTTATAATTTGTATTCGTAGACGATATAGCCTTTCATCCCATGTCAATTTTCAATTACAGGGTATATGGTAAGTTTTCGTATTGACAGCCTATCAAGTTATTAAACGAGGAAGCCACCGTATTTTTAATGCTAAGTTTTCGCTTTGACAGCCTAACAAATTACCAAACAAAGGACGAAACCGTTAATTTTAATGCTAAGTTTTCGTAAAAAGAGGGAAAGGAAGCCACAATACTTTTAATGCTAAGTTTTCGTAATGACAAATGTTAAAGAAAGCACGCCACCGTAATTTTAATGCTAAATTTTCGTAACAACAAGCTAATTAGTTTTAAAGAAACTTTTAATGCTAAGTTTTTGTGATTTTTGTTTGAGACTGAAAATTCGGCGCTGATAGATTCTTCCATGATTTTGGTGATTAAATCGCAGGAGTCTTCCATGATTTGCGGTCATTAAAGCACACTCATTTTTTTCCAAATCCGTTATCCTTGCGAAGTTACCTTTGAAACGTCGTTTATGGGTAGGTATTGGGATTGAAAAACAGAAGTATATTGCTTAATATAAATGGTTTTTTATAATACAGATTAGTCGGTTTCTTCTCGCATGAAAGAAAAGGGATGCATTGCATTAATATGATAAAATTTTATAATATAAACGTTTTTTGTTTTGTTTTTTAATCATATTTTTCATTTAGTCATATTTAAAATTTCGTAGGATTTATTTAACTTGTAAATTTGATATATAAAGTCTATTCAATTGGAGTGTTTCAAATTTTTCAATGTGTTAAATTTATTTATGCATTCAAATATGCAATTTAAATGATGAAAATGACAATGACAAAAAATTCTATTTTCGAGTTCCAATTAAAAAGACACAAAACGTATAACATTTATACTTCCACTAATAAAATTACATGTTCTTTAGTTTTGTGCATCAGATTAAGGCTACATGTTTCTAGAGACTACATGACTTCACTAGAGGTAGCTCAAAGGATGACTACAAGGGGCACTAACTTTCTTGTGAATACTATTTAGGTTGAAACTATCTTTTGGTCCTATAATAAGACTTAAAGCTACCTTTGATTGGCTAATAGCTCATTTTCCTCAAACATAAGGAAATAGGTTAATGATCCAAGACCAATAGGCATTTGCAACAGTGAAAGCTTTCCTCCTTATGGATCACCAGTGAGTTATTTCATGTATCATAGTTTTCCTTGAAGAATGGTGATGAGACAACCCACATTTGCATATATCAGTAAGATCATTTTCCTCACTACTAATTGACAACTAAGTTATGATAAATTTTATCACTTCTAAAAGGAAAAAGATAATTGCTTATTATCCTTCTTTGATATGTTGATGATGGTAGTATTCTTGCAAAAAAATATAGATGATTTTCAAAAGGACATTTTAAGCTTGACATTAACATTAATAAAATCAAGATTATGGTAATTAAATTTAATGAAAGAATTTATATTTTGAATTTAAATGGTGATAAAACTTAGAAAGAGGTTCATTCTTAGAAGTATGTAGGCTTCAATTTCAATCGTCAAAACATTGTCATTAGAGTAATATCATTGGTTGTTGAAACCTTATTATGAGCTTGCAAACAAATGTAAACATGTTGAATTAATATGATAAGAAAAAAAATAAAAAATTTACTTACATATCAATTTCAAGCATTTTAATCTTTAATGGTGCAATTTTGTTTGTCAATAAAGTTGGCAAAATTGTTGTATAATTTGTGGTGTATGTAGATGATCTTTTGATAACAAGGAACAATGAAGTGTATATTGCATTCATAAAGAAAGAATTGAAGAATGGTTTTGAGATGACAAATACGAGATATATTCACTCGTACTTGGTTATTGAAGTAACTTAGAATCCAAAGCATGCATTCATTTTACAAAAGAAATACATTAGATAATTGTTTAACAAATTTGACATGGTTGAATGTAATCCTCTCTCTACTCCAATGGAGTAAAATACAAAACTTACATTAGAACAAGGGAATGAATTTCAAGATGCAACTAAATATAGAGAGCTTATAAGAAGCCTTATCTACCTTACTACTATTGAACCAAATATCTGTGTGTACTTGAGATTCTGTCTAGATTCATTCAAAAACCTTGTGAAGGGCATTGGCATGCTATGAAGAGAATTATAAGGTACTCGAAAGGGAATGAAGGATTTAAACTCAAATAATCCATGGTGGAATATTTTAGAATAATTGGACATATAGATTTAGACTTTGATGGAAATAAGGAGAATCTAGTTTCTACTTTAGGATATCTCATGAGTCTTAGATCAACAACTATCTCTTGGAGATAACTCAAATAGTATGTTATAGCATATTCCATTATAAAGGAAAAGTATTTGGATATTGTAGAGGAAACAAAGGAGATTGTGTGGTTCGGGAGATACTAGATGACTTACAGGAGAAACAAGTGTGTGCTACTCTGCTTTTGATTAACAACATTTTTGCAATCAAGTTGGCAAAGAATCCTAGATTCCATTATCAAACCAAGCACATCAACAAAAAGCACCATTTTATGTGACTTCATGTGAGGCTAATACCTTTCAATTGACGTGTTGATCCACAAATGAGTAAACTATACACATCTACACCAAGTGCTTGAAATAGGAAAGTTTGAAAAGTTCGAAAAGCTCATAAAGATTCTTGGACTTACAAAGACTCCTCTATACTTAGGGAGGCAAGGTCAGATACCTAATCCTTGGGATTATGGTATTATAAATATTATTGTAGATATTTAATCTAGGAGAAAATGAAGGGTCATAATGTATAAGAACAATTATCTTAGACTATAGGAAGATGGAACCAAATATCATCTATTTGTATATATATTTGGCTTATTTTAATACAAAATTTTAATGTGTGGAGTTATTTAATCCCTATCTTGTCATCAAGGCATAATTATACAAGTGGGTTATATAGTTTATGGGAGAGAATATACCAAATTCTAATAGTCATCATAAAATGTATCTTATTCAGACTTATTGACTACTTCACCAAATTGGTGGAAGTTATTCCCACTATGTAATCTAATGTTTAAACCATCATCATATTTTTGGAAGAGAATATTATGTCTAGGTTTTAGTGTTAATTGAATATAATGACTAAAGCTACTCAATATTTCAAGGCCATTGACTTGGATTCATTTTTCCATAAGCATAGTATTATCATGGTTCACTCCTCTAATTGTTATCCACAACGAAAAGGTTAGCAAGAGTCTTCTAACAAAAATATAATGAGGATCATCAATAAGATGCTAGAAAAGAACATGAAAGCTTGGGATTCCCTCATGAGGTATATTTTATAGGATGTTCGAGTAAGAAATAAGAATTCCATATTGACTTTTCAACTAGTTTATGGGGGAGATATTGTTGGAAAATGAAGGAAATTGTAGATTAAGGTTGATTCTCCTTACTTAATAATTACTTGTGAGATTCGTTGGCCTTTTATTACTTTATTATTTATTCTTCATCAAGCAATTACCAAAATATAAAATGCATGAATATCATAAGAACACAAAGAACATAAGTTATTGGCTCTAAGCCAGAGAAAAATCGCACAATTGGGGAAAACTTGAACAATCCTCTTCTTATATAATTAGATTAAATGAGATATCCAAGACCAAGAAAAATACCTATGTAAGATCCCCAATTCAACCCTCCATCTTGTCCACTAAATTCCATGATTATGTCCAATAGAGAATCATCAAAAACCCAAAAAATAAATCTTCATTTAAGCTAGTAATGCTCCACAGAAGTATCTTCATTAGCCCTCAAGAAACTCACATCATTATTTCTTCATAAGCCCTTATGAAATTCACATCTTCTTTAGAATTTTAACTTCAGGAAAAATCACATCATTTTCAGAACTTCTAATCTCAAAACCTCACATCCCTTTTAGAACTTTTGATCTTAAGAAACTCACATCCTCTTTAGGTCTTTTGTCTTAGGAACCTTTCATTTTATATCACAGAAAACTCATTTTTTCTATCACAGAGATTATCGTAGAAGATCCAAAAACTTCACTTTCCAAAATGAAGGAGAATAGGTGCCAATATATAGTGTTTCGTCACTATGAAGGGTCACATCAATTGTGCAGGCTGACTTGACCATCTAGAGGGTCAACTTGGTCTTATGGAGGTAAATTTGACTACTTTTGACTTAACAAAAATTCTTTTCCTTTTTCTTACAAAGAGTCCAAATGGACTTTAACTCAAATTTAATTCTTTGACTCAACAAAACTTAGAATCATGAAGAAAATGCTTGACAAAAGAAATATTAATAATATAAATTTATTTTTCTTCCTTTTTCTTTTGATATAAGTACAAATTATGAGGACTTAACCTAGTTATTATCTTAACTAGGGAGGTATTCATAATGACTAAATAGGTTTATCTAAAGTAAAAATATTCATATAAGAAGGGATATATATTGATAAGCGTAAAAAATGATAGTATCACCATAGCCAACATTGTCACATTACCAAGGCCTTGACAGGTACACCCTATCTCTCCACACAATCAGAGAATAATGTTGGGAGGCATTCCATATGACACCACACCACCTCTCTGAGGCTCATACTCCCCCTAGGATACTTGGACTATGTCCTCCTGTTGTAGCGACTTCAACACCCTCCAAAATTTTGGCTTTCACTCAAATTTCCGAGCCTTCCTTGGTCTTTCCTTTTATTGTTGCAAGCACTCAAGCTCATTTCCTGAGCTTCCTTAGAGTCTTTTTACCTCTTTTTCTTGTTTGATCATCTATCGTCTTTTGGCATGTTCGATTGTTTTATCATGCTTGCGGTACTTTTCTGGTCTTTTCAAAGGTTTGTCTTTGTGTGTTCGATTTATCCTAACTATGTAAACATCGGTCACACTCATACACAAAGTTCTAAGAATTGTGGCACAAGTGTCGTCATGGTCGTTCTAGGGTTTATCTCAAGAGTCGCACTTGTTGCTTTTTGTTCTAGACAGTCTCATGGATAGTAATGCTTTGTCTTGTTTTTTTGGTCGTCTATGTTGTCATTCATCATAATATGCTAAGTGTGTGATCAGAGTTTCAAGCTCCTCACAAGTTCAATTGCTACCCACACTTAGCCATTTTCCAAAAATACTCCCGATCAAGAAACTCTCTTTCACCGGACCCCGACAGAACTGCCATTGCATAGTCTCAACACTTAGTGATGCAACCCTATTGTCTAGAACTGCGTAGTGTGCAATCACTGTCCCCTGGGACAGTTTCACTACGCAACTCCAGAGCTAAGCATAATGCCTTCCTCCCCAGAATTATGTAGTAGCTTCTTCAAGCCTGACCTGAATTGCGCATTTTGTAAGATCAGTCATCAAGATTCCTCCTTGCCTGCTAGAAACCTGTAATGCACAGAGACCCAATCTTGCCTTACCTCCCAAAATTGTACAAAAGTATCTCCCAGTGTCCTCCCTTAGTTGGGACACACTGATCCCAAAAACTACATAGATCTGTCCTTCCAAGTCCCTCTGCTGACCGTTCCTGCCTTGCATTTGAAAACTGAGTAGACCTACCTCCCAGGGTCCCACCTTGCCACTGTTAGGGTCCCACCCTAACCCCCTTATTTATGTAATCGGATCACGTCATAGTCAAGAGTCAATAAAGCCCATATTAATAATTGTAAGTGGTTAATCCGCAATTAATAACGGAACCACAGTTAGTTGCAAATGGGCTTTAGTATTAGATAGATGGTATTATTAATACCACGGTATTGGCTCGTGGTATTGCATGTATGAGTCAAATATAAAGGATAGAGACTCCCTGCGAGGAGCATCGTGTCTTATTTTGTAATCGAGCTCAGCTCTATTGGAGGTTTCCCCCTCAAAGAGGCAAGTGAACATTACTTTCTGAATAATAAAATCATTGCCATTCTGTGTTCTGGGTATCTTTTCTTCGCATATTCTGTGTTCTCGGTCTCTTTTCTTCGCATATTCTGTATTTGGGTATCATTTGCAGGTTAAGAGCATAACAGCCTGTGGGAGACAACGTGACTTATTTGGTCACGAATGTTTACGGCCCACAAAGACTGGATGATAAACTCAAATTTCTAGATTCTCTTGTAGAACTAAGATATAGATATGTAGGAGTTCCATGGATAATGGGCGAGGACTTCAAACTTTCATAGATAATATGAAGCTTGTTGACACTGAAATGAATAATGGACTCTTTACATGGAACAACAAGAGAGGAGGGGAGTACCAAGTAGCATCAAAGTTAGACAGATTCATAATTTCAGAAGACCTTATGCTCACAGGCAAGGAAATGATAGTGAGAATTCTCCCCTTTGGTGGCTCAGACCATTGGCCTGTACAAATGGAGGTACAAGGCATTGGCCACCCCAAGAACAGACCTTTTAGATTTGAGAATATATGTCTTACCCACCCCGATTTTACCAACAATATTGCAAGATGGTGGCAAGAAGATCTGCATATTTAGGGAACAAGAATGTTTCTGCTCAACAAAAGAATAAAATACATCAAGCTCAGACTCAAAGTCTAGAACAAGAATGAATTTGGCAATATTTTTGCAGTGAAAAAAGAGGTTGAAGATAAAATGTAGACACTCAATCAAACTCTTATTACAGATGGATTTGATAGGGTCAGAGATGAACAAGTTACCAAACTTCATCATGACTGGGAGAACTTATGTAAACAAGAGGAAATATTGGAGACAAAAATCTAGAGTTCAATGGCTAAAAGAAGGGGAACGAAATACCAGCGTTTTCCAGAGATCCACCATGGTGAACCGATCCCATAATAGGATCTCTTCAATCAAGGATGAAGGAGGTCATCTCCAAGATTCCCATGAAGAGATAGAAATTGTGTTAGTCCAAAACTTTTAAGGTATAGTGAAGGAGACCACTGCAGACAGAGATCACTTTATTAGGGACTTAACTAGGCATATACCTAGGCTAGTTTCAGGAGAGGATAAATTCAATCTCAATAGGCTAGTGACTGAAGAGGAGGTCAATGAGGTAGTTAAGGAAATGCAGAATGGAAAAGCGCCGGCCCTGATGGTTTTAATGTGGATTTCTTTAAAGCCTGTTGGAGCATAGTTAAACAAGATATTATGAATGTAGTGGAGGATTTTAGGTTGAATAGAACCATCCTGGAGGCACTCAATACTTCCTTCATGTCCTTGATCCCCAAACAGGACAATGCTTAGACTCCAGACAGATTTAGACCCATAGATTTGTGCAATGTGGTGTATAAAATAATATCCAAAGTTGTTGCCAATAGACTCAAACCCCTTATTCCTACTCTAGTTTATGTGGAGTAATCAGGTTATGTGGAGGGTAGACAAATACTCAATAACATTATTCAAGAGCATGAAGTGGTGCATTCATTGTTAAGCAATAGGAACGCAAGAATTATTATGCAATTGGACCTTGCCAAAGCTTATGATAAGTTGAATTGGAATTATATTAGGAAGGTCCTTCTAGCCTTTGGCTTTGATCATAATTGGATAAGATGGGTTATGGCACTAGTCACTTCTTCTAGCTTTTTAATTTTGGTCAATGGTTCTCCTTCCAAGACCTTTACTCCTTCAAGAGGTCTCATACAAGGAGACCCACTCTCTCCCTTTCTCTTTATCCTCATGATGGAAGGACTTGGGTGGTCTATCAAGCATGCGAAAGAGGGGGGTAACATCAAGGGTATCCAACTTTCTGAAACTGGTTAGGCTTTGTTTCATCAACAATTTGTCAATGACACTATGTTTCAGGGAGTCCCCACAGTAAAAGAATCTCTTGCTTATAAAAAAATCCTACATGACTTTGCTATGGCCACAGGTATGGAGGTAAATCAGTCCAAATCTAAGATTTTTTCTTTAATACTAACATCGCCATTCAGAGAAATATCTCCGGGATTTTGGGCTTTCAAAGGGAGGTCATTCCTTCCAAGTACCTGGGAGTTCGTCTAACTGATAAACCTTTGCACAAAAGCATCTCGGAGCCAATAATTAATAAGATGCAGGATAAAATCAGAAAATGGACTATCAGATCCTTAAACTTGGCAGGCCGGTTGGTGCTTACAAAAGTTGTTTTGCAATCAATCCCCATTTTCATGCTTTTAGCACTTCCAGCTCCAAAGGGAGTTTTACAAAAGTTTAGAACCATTCAAAGAGACTTTCTTTGGGGTAAGGGGCTGGAGAGAAAGAAATGGGCCTTGGTAAGCTGGGATAAGATCTGCAAACCAAAAACCCATGGGGGCCTTAGATTGGATGATCCTGAGGTTCTCAGCAAGGTTTTAGGGGAAAAATTATGGTGGAGTTGGGTAAAAGATCCAAAGGCTCAGTGGGCTAGTGTATGGAAAGATAAGTATGTCGGCACTTGGCAAGATAATGATCACATAAGGATGAAGGGTATCATAAAAGGATCACACATTTCGAATAAGTTCTGGGAGAATAGAAGCTTAGTTCAGAAAAATAGTTTCTGGGAAATCAGAGAAAGAGACCTTCCTCTATCTTGGGAGGATAAATGGCAACAAGAACCTACCCTGCTAAGAGAGGACATTTTGGACCTTAAGAAAGAAACAGACACCAAACGGATTTTTAGGGTTAAAGATTTTTGGGAACAAAACAATACAAAAGACAAATGGAGATCTTGGAAGAATATAGAATTTGGGGATGACAACCCCTTGAAAGCTAAAGCAGATGCACTTCTGAAAATTTTGGACCAAAGGAAGATTCTTGTTCAGGGGTGCATGGCCAACATAGATGGGGCAGGAATAAAGAAGGTACCTTTAATATTGAGGAAGCCAGGAAGAGAGCCCTTGAGCTAGATTCCCATGTATCGGACAGGGTTTGGCAGAACCTTTGGAGGCATCAAGGTTGGATGAAAATTAAACTCTTCATGTGGTTGGTTCATCATAAGAAAATTTTGACTTGGGAAAATATTCGGAAGAGGGGAGTTCTAGGACCTTCTAGATGCCAGCTCTGTGAATCCAAAGAGGAGACTATGGAACACCTTCTCAATGATTACATCTTTACCTGTTGGTTGTGGGATGCTTTTATCACAATTTTCTATCAGATGGACAGAGACAAAGAAAGCATTATCAACACCCTAAATAACTAGATACGAAACTTCTCTCAGTATGAGTCTCTTCATTTGCCATGGGTTTTAATTCCATGCTTCATAATTTGGAATTTTTGGAAAGCAAGGAATAATAGAATCTTCAAAAATGTTCACAACACCATCCAAAACATTTTAGAGCAGATCTTAAGACAACTCAAGGAGAGGGTTGGCACTATTGTGCAAAAATCCCAAAAAATCCACCTTCGGAAAATGAGATGCAAATACTTCATCAGCTGGGTACGCAGGGGCTTATACCACAGGGAGTGGATAGTAAGGTTATGAATCCGGCAAATAGTCTAGAGTATTGGCATCCTCCCCCACAAGGTTTTCTGAAATTCAACATCGATGGTGCCTCAAAAGGCGACCCAGGACTAGTTCGTTTTGGAGGAGTGCTTCGAGATGATAATGGATGTATTATTTTTATTTTCCATTGCCATCTGGGTAGAGCTACAAACAATATGGCTGGATTAATGGCTCTTGAACATTGTTTAGAGTTCCTAAAGAAAGATAATCTCCAGAATATTATTATTGAAGCCGATTTGGAGTTGATCATTAAATCAGTTAAAAGAATATGCTGTGGCATAGAGCCGGTAAAAGTCTCAAGTCATTGGAGGCTAATCCAGGTCTTTCAAAGGATCTAATTTCACCTCCTAGACTTACGCACAATGAGTTTCACTAATGTGTGAAGGACGGCCAACAAATTGGTAGACATTCTGGCCAATCAAGGGGTGTTTTGCACTAATAATAGGGTCAAGTTGATTTGGCGAGAGATACCTCAGGATAAATTAAGGGAGCAATGTTTTAGTCAGGCAGAAGAGGACTATAAGGTATACCAAAATAGAGCCACAGAGACGGGGTCTTGTTGACTTTTCTGCAGAGTAATGACACAAGTAAGGTCGCTTTTGGTATGCTAGTCTATGATTGGCAACAACGAACCTGAAATTTCATGGGGTTGGTTGGCAAAAGGGTTCATCATCTTCATTCGGCCCAGGCACTAGAATCCAGTCTTTGGCGGCAGCCGCAAAACCCCGCTTTTTGCCTGCGGTAGCTTTTTCCACCCTCGAAGTGGTTTCCGTTGTATCGCACCACTTTGAAGCTGAAAGCAATATTTCTTATCTGGGAGCGATTCCACTCACCACGCAACACGTGGTTTAGAGTGGGGAGGAATACCGCCCTCATCGCACGGCAATCTTCTGTGGGTTATGGCTATACGATATGGTTCGTAATCGTTGGATGAATCACAGTCAATCTACGACCAGGATAAATCGTGCTTGTTGGTGGGTCCAAAATAGTGGTTAAGTTTCGAACTGTTCACATGACCTATCTAGAATCGAGGACATCTGGGAGATTTCAGGAGGTGAAAATGATCAAAAGTTATGTTAAAAGTGGACCCAATGGAATTATGTATTATGGTTTACTGTGCTCATCGGGTCTATTTTGCTTGTTAAACGGTGTGCTTATTGGCCACACAAAATGTTTCTCAGCCGCTAGATATTTAGCTCAGGATCTAACGCTCTGTTTTGGATTAAACCTTTTCTACACTATTTCTTTTTCTAAAATTGAATAGAAGAATCTGCTCTTCCCTTAGCAAATATATATATATAAATATAATGTAAATCAAATAAAAAAAAAATTGAATGCGAATTTGGACTATAACATATCCACCACAAAAATTTCTTTCTTTGAATGTTCTCACATTATTATGAGACTTGGTTGATATATATATATATATATATATATATATATATATTTAATAATCATTGTTACATTATAGGATATATTAAAAAGTAATAAGTTTATTTTTCCAACCTCATTATCAGGTAATGAAAAATATTTTATTTAGTTATAATAAATATATTTTGGTAGGTAAATTTTCATTATTCTTCTTCAACTTGTATATAAAATTAGATTAATTAACCAATGTTTTTAATGTACTAATTTATAATAATTTTTTTATTTTTTTATGATTTAAAAAAATTAAAAATTGCATATATTTATATAATTATTTTTTTATTATCTTTTAAATCACAAATATTTACATATTTACGGTGATTATGAAATCTAATAAATTTCAAAAAAAAAATTGATTATTAAAAAACTATCTTAATAACTCAATTCACTAACAAATCAAACCTAACTATTATAATAATCATTATTTCATAATATTCAGGTGCCTGCTTCCAGCGCAATGCAATTCAAATATATATCTCACAAAGATAGAGATAGGTGCTGTGATACAGTGATAGCTAATAACAAACAGAAAATTAAAATTGCAGATTTTAGACTCTTGTGGTTTGTTTTTGTAGATAAAGAATTTGGATTTTCCATCTGGAAAGAGATCTGTTTATTTGGAAAATACAGGATAGGAATTAAAAGAAAGACGACTCTCAATTATCACTGTGGAAAATCCAAACGCCTTGTCTTTAAGAAAATCTAAAAGCAAACAGAGAGCAGAAGGGAAAGCTACAGAAGCATATCCCATACGGCGAAAAGCAAAGAAAGAGCAGAAGGCAAAGCTACAGAAGTATACCCCATACGGCGAATTCAGAGATACTATGAACTCATCTTCCCACATGTTTCCGTGGTAATTGGCAGTGCGTCGAGGGACGGAAACTGATTCACAAATCCCAGCCATAACACTACACTTTGCGATGCGATTTTATGTGATGAATGAAAATTCGCGGCTCGCTTATATAGACAAATGCACGGTAGAAATTGTAATGATAAGTATATGATATAGACAAATGCGTGGTAGAAGTTGTAAGTATATGAAGTAAATATGTATTTTAACGTTTAGATCATAGTTACCCACTTCGCCCCGTGGATTATTCATTCAATAACAGAAGATGTGAATGGCAGTATTCACACAAATAGGTAATAACAGAAGATGCCAATGGCATTATTCACACAAATAGATAATAGTGGAATGGAGTGCTCCAGAAGGAAAGAGAATTTACATAAATAGATAGTATTAGGTAAGGAAATACAAAAGAAAATAGAGAATCATAGTAGAATATGAAAGTTTTGGCTTTTCTAGATTTCGGAAAAGACAAATAAGGGGATTGCCCAAAGTTATCTCACTCATTTTGTAAAGATGAGATAAATTACTTACTCGGAAAAACGCTCACGGACAAAACTTCTGAAAATGCGAAAATGTTCCGCCCCGTAGCATTACAAATTGGTGCAAAACTTTGGATAAAACTTCATCTCTTCCCTGAAAACGTGCTCCCGGAAAATTTGAGGAAGAACACGTCGGATAATATAGGAAAAAGTTTGGAGCCTACGAGTACAGATTGGCGCAATACTAATAAATTTGAGATAATCTTCTATTACTGCCTAAAGAAGACGCTTCGGGAATGTTTGAAGAAAGAAATATCACGTACAGCTTCGAGAACGTTTGAAAAAAGAAATATCACGTACAGAGGATATTGTAGCATAAAAGAAACCGGAAAAAGTTGGTAGCAGTTTTGTGATTCCCAGGAAAAAGACTATTACCGAGTGATGAAAATTATTCCAACCTCCTCAAACGGGTTCAAACATACATAATAACGGTAATTTAAAAATATTTTAAAAGGATAAATTTTTGAAATTGGTCTTTCTCTAAGAACTATCATAAAATGTCTATAAAAAAAATAGATAAAATAGATAGTTTATAACGTATCAATTTTTTTATTTTCAATATTGGTTAGGTGGTGAACATCACACCATATTATATTTTCAGATTTAAAAACTAAAACCATATTTTATTTATTCTTGTATTTTGGCATAATATTAAAAACATGACTTAGGTAAAGATTCTACCATAATTTTATGTGTTATTTGATGAAAGTATCTCAGAAAAGCTCATACGCCTTGTCAGGTAAATGTAAAATTCCATATGAATATTGTTGATTATTTTCAATATGCGAATTGAATAATATTTAATTTATATTCTTAATGTTTTTAATCTTATAGTCATCATAGATGTTATTTGTTTTGTTATATTTTTTTCCAAAAATTGCTATGATATCATTAGCCTGCCATGTTAACTATAGTTTTGATTATGTAAATGAATAACAAAATAATTAGTGGTAAGTTATTGATGTAAATTGTTATGAGATGATAGTTTAATAGAAAGATTTATTGTAAACGAGATATTAAATGACAATTTTGAGGACAAAACAATAACCATCTAGTAAATCTAAGGAATTTAAGTCATCTCTTTTTTATAATGTTTGAATATTTGAGCTCACTAATTGTATGGAACATGTTGATGCATAGTTATTTTATTTCATTCATAATAAGATGATTTTTCCATTAAATTTTGTTACATGGTTATAGTTTTGATATTTTATTTATGATTATTATTTTGACATATAGGATCTCTAAACAGACTAGTATGTAATTCATCACATCCCTACTAATATAATAAATATTGAGAAAAAAATGCATAATGTAATGTCCCTTAGTAAAAATAATAAATAATAAAAATAATAAAATAATTTCATTACATGCTCTAAATAAATATGAATGAGAAATAAAACAATAAAGCAGTAAAAATCAGTAAAGCTATCAAAAAGTAAAAACAAAAGAATAAAACAAGAAAACATCAAAGTTGCATGTTGACACGTGGAGTGTGTGCATGTGGTTCCCCTTCCAATGTCTGCTCTATTTAATAGATGGCGAGGAAAATGAGAGGCATTCCATCATTCCATCATTCCACCATCCATTCTCTTGGAAGAATAGTGTTGTGAGACAAAGGATAGCCTAGTAGTAGTACGTTGATTGAGGGCTCGGGGGTAGCCAGTGATAGCAAGATTTTGTGGGATTGAGCCTACGGTTGGGTGGACAGTCGTCCCTAAGACTTCGTTGCAGGTAGCAAAATTCAACTATCGTTGCAGGTAGCAAAATTCAACTATCGTTTAGCTAGCATTCCACAGGTAAGTTGTCTCTCTCTTCACTCATATTTTAATTAGTTAATAAATTGCATGTTGACTATGAATCACATGATTAATCTAATTAATTACATGTTTTTATTTCTGAGCTGTTACATATGGTATGAGAGGAGGTTCAAACTCTTTGCACCTTTGAGAATTAAAAATTAATGCAAGAACTAATAAGATCTATTATTATTGTTCTAGATCTACTTGAAAATCGTTGTTAAATTTTTGACTTTAATGTTGTCTTTCTAAATTTGTTCTGAAAACTATTGTTAAGACAAAATCTATATCAGATCACAGAACCAAATCTCTCTAGACTTCATATACTGTGAGTGAGATCAATTGTCATTTTAATTAATTCTAGTATTATTCTTCTATGATCAAATCAAATCTCCAAAATGATTTTTTTTTTTTTTATTCTTATAAGAAATCTCTGCATTATGGGTTTTATAGCTAAACATAAATTAAGGGTGAGTATTTTTTTTTCAAGTTATTAGGATCTTAGTATTAACCCATATATACCAGAGCAGGAGTATTACTCATCGAGATTTCTGAGTATGACCCATGCTCGCTCAAATGGCAACAAATTGCATAGTTATTACTTCCCCTCTCTAATCATAGGCCTCGGCTCGACCTGTAGTTATCCCCTGGTTACAAGAGACGGTGTTTGCATGAGGATTGTTGGAAAAAAAAAAAAGAGATTGTCATCTACTTTATGCTCGATTTCCATTGGAATACAGTTGTTAAATCTAGGGAAGGTTCATATATGTTTGCAATTTCTGTGAAATTTGCCCTAGGGATTCAGTTTAGATAATCAAAGGGTTGGGATTACTGTGTTTTCCTCATTTTGCAAGCAAGTACATGCACGATTCCATTATATGGAAACAATCCAATAATTGAAGGTCACGCTGAATTAATTTTTATATTAATACAGCCCATACATGTAACTTTTGCTTGAAATCCATATAATTGGACCATGCATGATACAATCACCGTGGAAATCATTAGATATTTAAACCAAGGGGCATTGATTTAGTTTATTTTTATATGGAAATCATCAGATATTTAACCCCAGGGCCATTGATTTAGTTTATTCTTATATTATTATAAGTAATGCCTATATTTTTGGATTGAAATCGATAATTGGACACAGCCAGCCAGTCTTGAAATCGTTTACAAACTGAAAGAAAAATAAAAAAATAAAAATAAAAAATAAAAAATAAATAAATAATAAAATTTGTTTTAATTTTTTGAAAATTAGCGGATTTCTTTATTTTTATTAATTCAATTTGAAAGCACATGATGTGAGATTATTGATATCAATACTGGTTCTTCCTTATCCTCTATTAATTTAAGGTGTTCCTCCTGCAACATGTCAAGTTTTCTCCCCTAAATGGCAAGCGAGGAGCCCATATCATCAAATGATTTGGTACTTTTAATACATGGGAATCCACTAACCTAGTTGTAAATGTGCTTTAAAAGGTCATTTAATCTATTTTCTGAGTGGATTTGACTGGGTCTGTCACTGTTCCAAAATAAACTTAAGACAATAGCACACACAATTCATACATGAGCATGTGAATCTCGTTTATCTTGCTGGTCCTAAATGTAAGAAACACAACTTATTATTATATGTTGGATGAATTTGTTCACATGTTAAGTTCAAGGGCCTAATATCTTCACCTATTTGCTAGCAAATTTTGAAGGTTTTTTTGTGGATTTTCTCTCATATGTTATGAGTTCCAATTTTGGATCTTTGATACCTTTGCTACCATAATAATTTTGGATTTGTAAGATCTGTGCTCTACTGCTAGTTTGCTTGTTTGACATTTTAAAGAGAAAATGCAGATACTTCATCATGGATTCTTGGAAACATGGTTTCTCAAATTGGGAGATCGATGAAGAGTCACATTTAGTGTATAATTAATAATGAAGACCTACCTCTTGCAGTTGCCCATTCAATTGCTTTGCCCGTGTGACATTTTGTTTTTTATCTCTCAGTGAGAAAATAAGCCTTCACATTTGCCAATCTAGAGGAGATTTAGTGAGAAATTCGTGTGACATGAGTTGAACTTGTGACCTATGTAATCCCTGCACTTATTGCCATTGTTTGGCCATCTCAACCTAAGCCACACAACCATTGTTTTCTCTAAATGTGATTGCTGCTCATCAAAGATTTTTTGTGTAACTTGGCCCAATTCCTTAACATATGATGAAATCTAATAGTGTGGTTGTATTATGTCTGTTAGATGTGATTGGTTTGAACAGAGAATAAATTACCGAAAGGAAAATTAT
Source organism: Pinus taeda (assembly GCA_000404065.3). Taxonomy (NCBI): domain Eukaryota; kingdom Viridiplantae; phylum Streptophyta; class Pinopsida; order Pinales; family Pinaceae; genus Pinus; species Pinus taeda. The sequence continues at coordinate 32,712 of APFE030969540.1, forward strand.
TATGTTAAGATTGTAGCCAATATTGGTTGAGCACTTACCGATTGTAGGATCAATCTTGAGATGATGTTCTTCTTCATAATATGTAACTCTTCTCTGTAAATCCAAACTTGTAAGGGACTTGCTATTCGCCTTCGTTTCGAACTCCAACAATGATTCTTAACTTTTGTTTATGTTATCACATTGGGCCTATGGTTTTATCAACCTTTATTCGAATTACATCAGTGCAGTATGGATAACCCCTTTTACATCATAATTCTAACCACGGTTTCCAATAACATCCAGGGTTTCTTGCTCTGTAAGGACAATGATATTCTGTCTCAATTCTGGTTGCAAATCATGATCGCAGATGTGGATACCAAGGTTTCAAACAAAGATCGATTTTTCCTTTGGGTTTATAATATCTTCTTCAATCACTGCGCTATTATATTCATCATATTTTCCCTTTGATTTCTCTTCGATAGGAACTTTGAGTCCTTCATGCCATCATTTTTCATCTAAAACCTCCCTGAGGATTGAAATATATGACCAGATGTTGTACAGGGATACAAAGCTTTCATCATTTTCTAGAATTACAATAGTTTGCTACATATAGTCATTTCCATGACTAAGGCAAGAAATTCTCTCCTCTGGTTTGCTCTTGAAACCCAGGCCTACAAGGATACTCTTCAAAGCCTTAATCTAGAACTGGCAACTAATCATTTAAATCTGAGCTGGAAATGATTTTTTTTTCTTCATAACAGGAGCTCAAAACTATGTCATCTTTCCTGTTACCATCCATCCTAAAAGAAACATCAAACCATAGTCTTTTGTCTTCAAAAATAGGGTACCAAAAAGTTCTTCTACACTAAAGTAGAATTTTCAGCAACATGATCATAGTTGGCCTATTCATCAAAATATGGAAAAATATTTTCCTCATCAGAATTGCAAAACTTTTCTACCTTTATACAATATAATGAAAGTCCGTAATATCATCTCAATTATAATAGCTAATGATTATGAAACTTAATACAATTTAAGAGAAATAAATAAATTAGAAAATGAAATTTGCATTTAGCATTCTGAAATGAAAATGGAGAAATATTAAGATTATCCTTATACGTTTCTATGTATATGTATAGTATAAAGGATTTTATTTAAAAGTTTGAAGTATAACTTAATTCAGAATATCATTTTGAAAATATCCAGTTTTATAATGATTTACAATGAAAGTGACATTGGTTTTTCTTAAATTCCACATATTTCAGTGTTGAAATTAAAATATTTAATATACAAATAATCAATATTATAGAAGTCAAAATAAATTTTATATGGAGATAGACTTTACATGGATATTTTAAAAATCAATTTAAACATGAAGGATGATTATGGATTAGGAAAAATGAAATTGGTGAAATGTTACAGTTGTATGTTTAGTATTTGTATATAAATTGTATAATCTATTAAAGTAATAAAAGTTATTAATGAATTTATACAAGTGACATTTCAATATATTAAAAGGGAATTTAGATATGAAAATGGAAAATTATAGAACATGAAATAGTAATGGGTAATAACCTGTCTACTATTTTCCTCTTTTATTTTGGTGATTAATTGTAAGAAAATATTCATGGTATAATTATTTTGAAATATTGACCATGTTTTAATTTTATCTTTATTAGAATGTTTTTCCCCTTTTTCCTTGTAGTCATGTTTTAACATAGAATTATGTTGGCTATTAGGTGGCCTTTGAATTTAATGTGAATCTTCACTTAGTGAAGATTATTTTTCTTGTCCAATTTAGTGTATGTTTATAGTTATGGTCGCATCTCCTTTTCCATGCATTAATCAAAAGTGGAATCAATTCTTTTGATATCTTTTTATATTTCATAAACTATAGCCTGAAGGAAATTTTATGGTTAGGTAAACAAGATATAACAAGTAATTCATAACATTAAGAAATCTCATATGAGGACGACACCTCTTTATATGCTACTTGCAACACATCTATTTTCACAAAGATGATAATAAAATTATGCTAGTATTGATGAGTCCACAAAGAAATAAATATGCATCTTATCTGCTTGATAATGTAAAATTAAAAGCTTGGAATGAACTTGTAAAAGAGACCATTAAATATGAAGTGGCATACATGCAAAACTAGTTTAGCTAATATTTAAATTAAAGAGACAATAGCTATTTGGCGAAGGTGTGAGAAAATAGTGGTGTAATTTCAGGGAACTAATAAATATAAACTTAAGATAACAAGAGACTAGCCTTGGGAGAAAAACAAACCTATTATTAGAATAATATGATAGAAAAATATATAAATAGACAACAACCTTAAGAAATGGAAGAAACATTAATGATCAACTAACGAAGTTGAATAATAAAAAAGGTCATTGTCAAGGGCCCTGAAGGGTATGATAACATTGAATTAAAGAAGTGAATCCATAATAAAATTCATCAATTTGAGGAAGATAAGTTATGTGATTGGAGAAATAGTAACAATATTTCCAAGTGTAACAACTTTATACGTTTAAGAGAGAGGAGGAAAATAAACTAGTTTGAGTCAAGGTGAGAAATCAAGGCCAATTTAATAATATTTCTATCTTTGAAGCTAGTAGACACGGACTAGATTGGTCAACATGATTGGTAAGGGTTAAAGTGATGGCCTATAGAAGTGTCATTATAGGAATTTATAAGCACGTGTAATCGGTGAGAAATGACAAATGATAAACTAGGAAAATGTTCCAAGGATAATAATTGTTTAACATTTTGAAAAAAAAATACACGATGTAGACTAATGAGAAAACATTGAGTATGAAGTGTAGGAAGAAATACTGTTAAAAATATGGTTGTAAATTCTATAATGAGACTTTGAGAAGGATTACATATAAATTGGAAAAATAAGTGAGATTCAACTAATAAAGGGTGCAATTGAATAAATTTCACTCAGGAGTGGATTGATGATATATTGTTACCTCATACAAAACAACTTACTAGTGCGTGTCATTAGTATTGAAAGAAGCTATTGCCAAAATACATTGGGCATACCAAATCATTCATGCATGATAATGATTGTAGTGGTTCCAATCATTTCAAAGTCTAAACTGAATATTTAATGAGTGAAAATTAAAATGGAAGACTCCCTATTCCAACTTCAACATGGGTGAATCTAGGATAATAGAGATCAAGTGGAAACTTGATGAGATAAGAAAATATTTTTAGGATGAACAATGAAAATTATGCAACTGATGAATAAATCACAAGGGGTAACAAGCCCTCATCCAGGTAGATTAAGCATAACATAAGACTTAAATAAGGTTGACCTCTTGTATGTGTGCCATTTGGATAAGAAAAATATGTATAGTGATCATGGAATTTTAACTTGATATTGATGATTTAAATGATTATACAAATGATAAAATCATAGCAATGAATTTCATTGGGGATGGAATAATAAGTGATGAGAGATTAAGACTTCCAATTTGGTGAGACTTAACGATGTACTTAGATGAGTATACTTACGATGTAAATAGTCAACTCCTAATATAAATAACATGAAAAGATTATCTAAAAGTAATTGGTATCTTGATGGAAAGATGACACTAATAACAATTATGAGATAACATAGATCCTAGATGGATGTTGAATAATATTAGTTCATAGTTGGTATTCAATTTTTGTATATGTAAATGAAATTGATGAATCATGATAAGAATTCTTATAGAATATTGTTCTATTTTTTATAATTATTGAGATGTTTCTCAGATTAACGATGTTTCATGATATGATGGTATGAGGGTGATCATGCACATGTGGTTCATATTTATATAGTTGTTACAATAGTGATGATGTCTACTTATGATGATGATGATATGCATAGGCATTATGATGTTATGTTGAGGTATATCGACATATTCATTTACTACCTGATGATAGGTATTTAATGTTGAATACTCATGATGGATATGATATGCATAATGTGACATAGGAATTATGATGCTATAATATGAGGTTTATTGACATGTAGTCCATTTATTATGTGAAGTCATGATATGTATTTGATGTAAATATGTTGATGTCATAACTTATGATGGTATATTTGTGACGTGAAGCATGTGATAGTTGCATACAAATTTATGACATGCATAAGCATGCAGTTCGTTATTATTCATAATGATGAATGTTCTCATGATGACATGCAAGACTTGGCATGTTGATTATTTTCTATGATACTATGATGGTATAGCTAATGCATTGGTTGCATGTTGAGGTGTGATGATTGACAAGACTCCACAAATGGGCTGAAAGGGCCAGTTTATTTGATGATCTCATTCGAGCCCATAAGCACGAGGGAGAATAAGTAACACCATATGGGTTGGGGACAAACTCAATCAACACTACATATCTAGTGATTCCTTTGTCTTGTGTAGCTCTTGTTGGATAGCTCTTGAAGCGCAATGGGACCATCTTGAGCAGGCCAAGTGCCTGATGTTCTAGGCTAGGTGCTTAGTATTATATTGGGATGCTGAAGTTTGGTAGGGTTGTAAGGACTTTGATGCCTGGGGTTCTGCGCCTTAGTGAGTTGTGGAGGGAGTGGGCCAACCTTGCGAGATGCCCGTTGACATTAAGCATTGTACCAGATGCTTGCCTTGGGGCCTTCGGGGTAGATGAGGTCTGAGTCAAGCACGAGCCTTGGGGCCAGCCTTGGACTAGGATACAGACCAAGGAGGCTTATGCCTAATTCCGAAAGTGGGAAAAAGGACATAGATTCCTTGGGATTTCTCAGGTGTTGTGAAACTTTCGATGCCTGTTGGTTATACTAGTTCAATAGAGGGTGACGGGACTGTTACATGAAGTAATAAATAACAAAATAAATGTAATGTCCTTTAATAATAAATAATAAAAATAATAAGTAATAAAAATAATAAGTAATAAAAATAATAAATAATAAATAATATAATATAATAATAAATAAAATAAATAAACAATAAATAAAAATAGTAATAGTAAATAAATAATAAATAATAATAAAATAATTTAATTACATGCTCTAAATACATATAAATAAGAAATAAAACAAGAAAGCAGTGAAAATCAGTAAATTAATCACAAAGTAAAAACAAAAGAATAAAACAAGAAAGTAGTAAAGTTGCATGTTGACACATGGAGTGTGTGCATGTGGTTCCCCTTCCAATGTTTTCTCTATTTAATAGATGGGGAGGAAGATCAGAGGCATTCCATCATTCCATGATTCCACCATCCATTCTCTTGGGAGAATAGTGTTGTGAGACTTAGGATACCCTTGCAGTAGTACATTAATTGAGGGCTTGGGGGTGGCCAGTTGTAGCAAGATTTTGTGCATTTGAGCCTACGGTTGGGTGGAGAGTCGTCCCCAAGAATTTGTTGCAGGTAGCAAAATTCAACTAGCTTTCAGCTAGCATTCCATAGGTAAGTTGTGTCTCTCTTCACTCATATTTTAATTAGTTAATAAATTTCATGTTGACTATGAATCACATGATTAATCTAATTAATTACATGTTTTTATTTCTAGGTTGTTACACATAACTAATACTTTAATATCAATAATCTTAATTTCATGCTAAGGATAATTGATAGTTTTTCTTTGTTTCACATGGAACTATTTAATGATTATGTTTGGGATTAAAATTATTATTAAGATTTCCCCAATGGGGTGGGTCAGAGGTTGAGCCCAATGCCTTGCCAAAGTGATGGGCACTAAAGACTAGGGATTGTAGCTCATCCTCGACATGTAAGAGCATGTGATTGTACATATGGATATTAATATTCAAGTGGGGAGGATATTAGAGCTATGAGTCTAGTGGTGTGTGAGAAGTGTTTGAGCCTTGGAGGTGGCGAGGAGACAAATCCCCTATAAAGTTGCATCTGAGTATGGAAACAACCCTAATTGTGAATAGATCGATTTGAGCTGTGATAGCTATTTGAGAGTGGTGGATGTTCGTGAGGTGAAAAGGATAGCTAGGGATGGTGGACTCTCATTTTTTTTATTCAGACTTTCGAGAGTTGGAGGAATGATGAGATGGGGTGAAGTTGCAGGAGAGGTTGAGTATCGTTTGAAATCGATGTTTGTTGCTTCTCTCAAACACTTCAAATTCAACTACTTAGGCCTAGATTTCTTCAATATTTCTTCTCATTTTTCCTTTCTATTTGTTTTATAGTGTGTGTTTTAGTTTGGTCACTCCATTAATAATTTTATGCCTGTTGAGATTTGGGCCTTTTATGACATAGCTTGATCTTGGTCCTAGTCATCTTTCATTCGTGGGTCTCGCAATACTTTTTTTATTGTAGTTTTGGAAAGTATGTCTGGTTACCTCTAGTTAGTGTCTGATACTTGGATGATTTGTGTTAAAAAATGGGGATATTATTCTCATACATCTCTTTTATGGGTCTATTTTTGGCTTTGTTTTAGAGCTCAGAGTGTTGTAAGAACAAGGCTAGAGGTGATTATTAGCCCAGTGAGATTGGCATGTGTCAGTCGTTTTTTGGTTTGAATTGGTGTTATAAGGTTGGACGTTGTAATTGGTATGTTGTTAATTGGTGTCTCATTAGTGTTCCCATTATAGGTTGTTTCACACCATAGAGACTTAACTGCGAGTTTTTGTGTGGTTATTGTAATAAGGTTCCTCGACTGTGTGACATGTCACCTACGTAGTGTATGCATAATAGGAAAGCTAACAACGATAGTGGTTCCCAATGCCAACACAAGGCACGTTCATTTGTCCAAGAATCAACAGACATACTTCAAAGCATTCCATCTTCAAACTCTATGGGAAATTCAAAATATGTAAACCATGATGGGTGCTGAGACGCAAACATTTTATGACAATTATATATTGGAAGAGGTCTCCTGCTAAGTTTTTGTCCCTAGTCACACCATGGGCGAGAGGAAATAATAACTCAACTCAATTGCATTACATCTAAAAATGAATATTATGCTCAGTATGGTGATAAAAGGCAAGCAAGTAAAAGGTATAATGTGTGTTTTTAATTAAAGACATCAACATAAAACTAAGAAATAAAAATTTCTTCATCGATAGATTGGATGTAAGGCAAGCCCATATAGAAGGGAACCTACAATGTGATTTTGATCCTCTTGCTCCTCATCATTCAATGAAAGAAAATGCAACCTTGGTCCCCTCATCAAATTCTTGATGGTTTGCAAGATTTCTAGTGCATACAGATTTATGCTTTTTGAGCTTTCCTGTAATGAGTAGGTGGATGACTTCCCTAGTCTCCATAGAGACAGTGAGGAACATTGTACATTGAATGAAGAATCAAAATTCCATGGATGAACATTGTAATCTGATTTTGAAGACATTATGAGGCAATGGATTTTTCAATTTAGAAAGCACATCACTATTAAGCTTACTGAAATTTTCTATTTTTTTATGTTCTTGGATATACACCCCAAGTGAACCTTGTTAAAACAAAAAAAACTTAAATTTGGAATTACACCATTGAAAATTTTTAATTTTTCATTTATATGATAGCATTATCGAATTCTCAATTCCTTCTCCTAAAATATAGTTTCCCGTGTTTACATTTTATGCTTCATTATCTATTACACTTTTTCACTTTTTTTTTATAATAAAAACGACTACATCAATGTGGTGATGCTTTACAAATATTTTGAAAATATCTTATTGGTCTCCTTTCCTCTCCCTCATCAAAGCCAAACTTTAATGAGACATATCCTTTCTAGCAATAATATTGGGAACAACATTTTTGATACTCGATCATGTTAAGAAATGACATAATTTTCATTGTTATTAGACTTATATATTATGCACTATGATTTAACATTCCACTCTTTCATGCATTTTCACATTGTTTGAGACATAAAGTAAATTTTCAATATCCTTAATAATAAAAACATATTGGATATTTTCAATAAGTACATTCCTTCATTCTCATGTTTCTATGGATCTTGCAAAGTTGTAAATAAAAATTATTTTGACTTAACTAATAAGCAATGGATGCATGTTACTAGAAGTCTATACAATGAATACTTTTATAGTATTTTGACAAACTTATCATCCTTTAACAATGGTCTCAAGATCTGTTTCATTTTATTTTTTTTCTAATTAAGATGATTTCCATGACTAAGATTTGTAGTACAACTTTTTTTTCTTCTAATTATATTGTAATGACCAAACAGTTTATGTGAATAAATTTTTTGATTTACCATTATTGGTAAATATGGGACAGAGATTATTGTTTTCTTAAAAATGATGAAAATATTATTAATTCAATGATTGAATATGGATTGAATAATTACATATAATAACTTTTATGAGAAAGTTATTCTCTTTTCTTGCTAAAATAAAAGAAACAGTTGCCAGCAAGTAAGGGGAAACCCTAACTGCTTTTCCTCTTTCCATAGAAAAAGGGGAAAAAGGAAAAGGCTCGGGTTGTTGAGGAACAGACGGGAAGAAAAGGAAAAAGGCACTGAAGCAGAAAGGAGAGTGCTCCGTCTGGTGAGGACCAGATAGCACAGGCACAAGTGGTGCTTTATTTTGCTGAAGGCTGTGGCCGAGCAAATGAGCTTGGGGGAGAGACTCAATCCGGATTGACTGATCTCGTGGTTGGGAGGATAACAAGCATTAGAAAATCTTCTCCATTCTGGAGAAGCACAAAAGGTTGTGAGCATTGCAATTGCAGGTAAGTACAATTATGACCTCAATATTTTCTGAGGAATTTCCATATTCTCCTTAAAAGATATTAGTAAACTGTAAATTAAGAAACAGAGCATTTTGACAATTAGATATGGGATATCCGCTAGAGTATAACTATACTCTGTCTGGAATGAAGAACTATTTAAATTAGATTTTCATTCAATATCGGAACCCTTTACAAAACCGAGCAAATGGTAATGGGGAAAACAGTAAAATGTTATATTACAGAAAAAGGAAATAAGTTGTCCATTACATAACTGTAACCGCATAGATAAACACAGAATGTAGTAACAGACCTTCTGGGTAAAATAATAAGAAATGACAACCGAAATAGTGAAATCACTGTGAGAACGAATTTCATTACGTTTACCGAACCATCAGAAGTATTACCTGCGATGTATAATACCTTCTTCTTTATCACGGTGAAGGCTAGGGTAACTGTTACATTAGAGTATGTAAACCAGCGTGATAAGTCCGTATAGGAAACCTCGGGAAGGAGGTTAAAGATTTATTCAATAAAATAAAAAGAGCGTAAGCAGTAAAACAGTTAAACAACACTTCACATCGGTCCAAGATATTAGTTAATGAGAAGGAAACTCTGTAAATCCTACGATTAGACCATCTGTATAAGCAAGAATTCATAATATATTGGTTGGGTATGGTCTACGGTGAAACCCGAAGATAAACACATTTCACCGACATGAAGAAAATGAACCCAACATTCGGTCCATCAATATATGCACTAATATAATGAAATGTAATCAATATGCCGAATACAATGAGGATATAACTGCAGACAAACATATATATGTATAACTATAAACAGTAGTTCGAACAAGGATAAAAAGTCGTTCTTCAGTGATAACAAGCTATGCGAAAACAACAGAAACATGGTATATATAAAAGGCAGCGTAAATACGGCCAAATTCAATATACAATTAAACCCTTGTTGGAGCTTGGTAAGTCCGACAAGATAAGTTATAGTCTCAGAGAAGCTTAAATATAACAAAACAAAGAACCCATAAACCAAATAATCACCTAGGGTTTGAAATTCAACAGTACCGAATATTCATATAACCATAACAGTTCGCATTCCTGTTTAAATGTATTTAAATGACGCAACTGGCTGGAGAAAGAAACTCAGCGATACACCAAGTGATTCTTCTCATATAGTTCCAGAGGAAAATGAATAACTAGAAGATTTACATTATAAAAATTATAACTATCAAGAATGAACTACTACAGGAATGCTACTCGGCATTTGTGGTGAAACCCTTAAGGGTAGAAACCAGGGTATCGATCTACGGAGGGTTTCCCTGGCCAGAAACACCATGTCCGCACATGCCATTAACAGAGAATGGCAAAGTCCTTGAGAGGAAAGAAATAAAAATTAAATTCGACTCTAGTTCTGGCTGAGTAATTAGTTTCTTTTCGGATATCATGGGTGCTTACCTGAAAGTCGCTCCTTCAGTAATAGTGACCCTGTAGTCCCCTGCCGCCGCGTAAGGTTCCAACCTGTTCGAGAATTCATTCGAATGAGAAATAATCCGAATATAATTGCCAAGTTTACTATAAAATTCGAACATGAAACTTCAGTGAAGGGGAGGGTTTACCAGATAGATGTTGAAAAGTCCAGAGCGAAAAGCTGGAAGCGGCATCGCCTTCCGCACAGCCTGTCTATACAAATTCAGAACATAATGTCAAGGGCTGCATCGCCTTCAGCCGAGAAGGCTTACGCTATGGGTGGCGTCGTTGGAAGAGCAGACGCCCTGGAGAATGCGGCTCTGTAAACCTTGATCAATAAACAAATGAACCCCTCAAACCCTAAGGTACCTCGTATAAATGGCAAGTGGAACCTACGGCGTTCGATCTCCAAGGTGAATCCACAGCGTCCATCCAGTAAGTAATCCTGAGGAGCTCGCTACAGTAGCCGTAACATTAAATCTAGCCAGCTACCCTTGAGATCAACATTCGGATCAATGGTGAAGTATCCGAGGTAGGACCAGTTGTCCACCTCTCGAACCATCGGCATTAAAGAGACAGGATCTGTTAAGGATCGTTGTCAACACAGTCATACAAAGAGTAAATAGGTTCATATGCCGAGGGCGGTGCTGAATTAAAAATCAACCATAATGCCATATTACATTCCCGCCAAGTTTAATGGATGGGTTATAAAATTGTAATATTTACCGTTTAATGGATGGGTTATAACATTGTAACATTTACAATTTACGATTAAGTTATCCACCCATGACATGTAAAGGGTGGTAAGGAAATTTTTTTGGGGTTATTAGTTTCTTGATTAGAGGGTTGTGACATATGGTATCAGAGCCCAGTTACAGCACTGAGGCCTCCGGGTAAGATAACAATGACATATAAGGACACTGTATTAAATGTAAAAAAAAAACGTTTAGTAGTATGATATGATCATTCTCATTATTACCCTTGAATTTTTTTTTTTATGATGAAGCACAGGATGAGGGTTCTGAAGATGTCAACATGAGGAGGGCAGATAATACACCTCGACGACCAGTAATGGGGCAGGGTGTGCCTGGCCCTGAAAATAATCCATAACTGTGGGTACAACTTGGAGAAGAAACCAGAATCACAAATCAAGCAATTATGGAAACAGTACAGGAACTTAAGAATGAGATGGCTCGACTGCGAGAAGATAATGCCCGATTAACAATAGAACAAGAAAGAATTTTGAAAAGTTTGTCCGACAGACAAAATCAACCACCAGTAAATCCTAGTGCAGAACAGCAAAGAATGTCTGAAGAACAGAACCATCATATACCCCTCGAAGGATCGGAGGAGCAAGAGGAATGTTCCGATAATGCATTTGAACAACAAACCTCGAAAAGACAAAGGGTGGAACTACAAGGGGAATTCCGCAAGATTAAGCCACCGCATTTTGACGGAGAACAAGAAGAAGCAGCTGAAGCATGGTTAATCAATATAAACAAGTATTTCAGCTTTATGAATATGACCACAATCTTAAGGCACGATTGGCTATTTTTCAATTACAGGGAAAGGCCACCTTATGGTGGGAGGAGGTGAAGATTGTAAAAGGAGTTACTGAGCAGACCATTACTTGGGATAATTTTCAAAGGTTCTTTAAAGAAACATATTTAACTGAGCGCTTTTACGATGAAAAGGAAAGAGAATTCCATGATTTGCGATTGGGGCAGCAGACTATGGATGAATTCATCACCCGTTTTACTTCCTTACATCGCTACATGCCATATATAAGGGAGGAAAAAGCAAAGGTACAACGATTTGTTAGTAGTTTACCACCATATATGCGGGAGAGGATTGAATTTGATAATCCAAAATCAATGGATGAGGTAATCCGCAAGGCTAGAATCTGTTATCAACAATGTAAGCAAAAAGGGGAAGCTGCTAGCAGGAAATGGAATGAGAAAAAGGGCTTTAAGGTAGTTGGAAACAACAAAGGAAATCGCAGCAATGGAAATAAGGGGAATGGCAAAGGACCAAACAACAGATTTGCAGCCAGAACCACATCTAAATTTAGAGCTGCAAATGAGTCCAAAGTCAGCGAACAGCAGCCAAGGTTAGACAGTGACGGGACAACAAGTCCCCCGATGCAGTGCTGGGGTTGTGGAGGACCCCATTACATTAAGAACTTCCCACAGTGAAAAGGGACTGAGCAGTTATCCCAAATTCATGAAGCCTCAACAGTTGGCAAAGTTGGACGTAGTATACCCAGAATTAATGCGGCTTTGGAAGACCGACAAGCGGAATATCAGCCAACTATGGTCGAATTCGAAGGTAAAATCTCAAACCTTATCATAACTGTTTTAATTGATCCTGGGGCTACACTAAGCTATGTGAGCCCAAAGGTGGTGGAACGTTGTAATTTACAATCTGTTAAATTTAAAAACCCATGGCTGGTACAATTAGCTACAGGAGCCAAACGACGAGTAACAGCTAAAGTCAACGATTGCTCTTTTACTATAGCAGGTCAGCCAGTAACGGCTGACTTGAACGTGCTTCCTCTTAGCTCCTTTGATATTCTAATCGGTATGGACTGGTTGGAAAAACATTGGTCATTAGTTGATTGTAAAACCAAGATTATTTACTATAGAGACAAACAAGGAAGCAGGAAAGAAATGCAGGGGATTAAACGACCAGTGCAGGTTCGACCGATAACTGCAAACCAGCAGGTAAAGTGTGTACGGAAAGGGTGTCAGGTCTATGCCATCCAGGTGGGATATGCGGATTCAAAGGATAAAACAACTTCTTTGAACAATATTCCTATAATACAAGAATTTACAGATGTATTTCTGGAAGAAATTCCTGGACTACCGCCAAGAAGAAACATAGATTTTACCATTGAGTTGGTACCAGGTGCCGCACCAGTATCATGAGCACCCTATAGAATGAGTGTACCGGAATTGACAGAATTAAAAATGCAGTTGCAAGATTTACTAGATAAGGACTACATTCGTCCTAGCGTGTCTCCATGGGAAGCCCGAGTACTATTTGTCAAGAAAAAGGACGGAACCCTCTGGATGTGCATCGATTACCGTCAGTTAAATAAGTTGACCATCAAAAATAAATATCCTTTACCACGGATCGATGAACTGTTCGATCAAGTGAAGGGTGCGACAGTGTTCTCTAAGATCGACTTGCGATCAGGCTACCATCAGATCCGAATTAAAGAAGAAGATATCGCTAAAATAGCTTTTAGAACGAGGCATGGTCACTACGAATTTGTATTCTTGCCGTTCGGGCTAAATAACGCCCCTGCCACCTTCATGTGTTTAATGAATAGCATTTTCCATCGTTACTTGGATCGATTCGTGCTGATATTTATTGATGACATATTAATATATTCACGCACCATCGAGGAACATTATGAACATCTCAGAATGGTATTACAGACCCTTCGAGAGCATCAGTTGTACGCTAAGTTTAGTAAGTGTGATTTCTTTAAAGAAGAAATCCAATATTTGGGTCACGTAATCACAAAGGATGGAATCACAGTGGACCCAGAAAAGATAAAGGCCATAATGGAGTGGCCTGTACCAAAATATGTAGCGGACGTCCGATATTTTATGGGATTAGCTGGATATTATAGAAGGTTTGTGGAAGGCTTTTCTAAAGTGGCTTTTCCCATTACCTCATTACAGAAAGAGGGAAAGGTATTTCATTGGACCTCAAGCTGCCAGAAAAGCTTCGAGCAATTGAAACATCTGCTCACCACAGCACCTATTTTGAGTATAGCTGATCCTAATAAAGATTTTGTGGTATGTACATATGCAAGTAAAGAGGGATTAGGGGGGGTCTTGATGCAAGAAGGCAAAGTAATTGCATACGAGTCTCGAAAAATAAAAGAACATGAACAGAAATACTCTGCTTATGATTTGGATTTGGCTGTTGTCATACGTGCCCTAAAGATGTGGCAGAATTATCTTATGGGTAGGAAATTTTTGCTGCTCACCGACCACCATAGTTTAACCAACTATTTTAGCTAGCCTACTTTAAACGCTAGGCAAGCGCGGTGGGTGGACTTTTTAAGCGTCTTTGATTTTGATATAAAACATTTGCAGGGAAAAGAAAACAGAGTGGCAGACGCTTTGAGCCAGAAAATACAAAATTTGTATGAAATTTCCATTAGTGAATGGAAAAGTCCCTTTTTGGAAATAATAAAGGAAATTTCAGACCAAGATACTGAATATCAGCAGCTTAAAGTGCAAATACAACAATCTACTAGAGGAGACAGCCAACAAGAATATGAATTAGATGATGCTGGATTAATCTATTTCAAGCAAAGGTTATATGTACCCAATCAAATCAGAATTAAAAATTTAATTATGGATGAATTTCATATCAGCCATTATGCGGGCCACCCGGGTTATCACAAGATGATTACTGCAATCCAGAAAGAATATTTTTGGCCAGGAATGAAGAAGAGCATTGTCGAGTATTTGGCACGGTGTTTAGAGTGTCAGCAGATTAAAGCTGAGCATCAGCATCCAGCAGGATTGTTACAACCATTACCCATCCCCGAATGGAAATGGGAAATCATCTCCATGGACTTTATTACTGGGTTACCTAGAACGAAGAAAAACAACGACTCCATTATGGTGGTGGCAGACAAACTGAGTAAGGTTGCACATTTCATACCTGTACAATCCACATATAAAGCTGCACAAATTGCTCATATTTTTATGCAGAATGTGTTCAGGTTACATGGACTTCCGAAAACAATAATTTCCGATCGTGATGTGAAGTTCACATCAACTTTTTGGAAAACACTGTTTGCTGATTTAGGAACTCAGTTGAATTTCAGTACAGCATACCATCCTCAAACTGATGGACAGACGGAACGGGTGAACCAAGTGGTAGAGGACATGTTAAGGGCTTATGTCATGCAACAACCCACACTATGGGAAGAATATTTACATCTGGTGGAATTCACGTATAACAATGGGTATCATACCTCTATGCAAATGAGCCCATTTGAGGTCATGTATGGCCGAAAATTCCGTACACCCTCCAGCTGGGGAGGGCCTAATGATAGATTAAGTATAGGACCTGAAATGTTTAATGAAATGGAATACATGGTGAAGAGGGTGCGTGTTAATTTGAAAGCTGCTCAAGATAGAAAAAATAATTTCGCCGATCGGAAAAGAAGGTTCAAAGAGTACCAAGTTGGGGACCATGTGTACATCCGAATTCAGGCTAAAAGAAGTACTTTACAGTGGAGTGGGTGTGCCAAATTGGCGCCCCGATATTGTGGACCCTTCCAAGTTTTAGCAAGGATTGGACCGGTGGCTTACCAACTTGCCTTGCTGAGTCACATCCGAGTCCACAACGTTTTCAATGTTTCAGTACTAAAGAAATATGTGTACGACCCTAAGCATGTAATCCGATGGCAGGATGTACAGGTGGGGTTATTGTTACAATAAAATTTGGCAAGAATTCCATTTGAAATAAAACTAACTAAAGGAATTGTGTATTGCAGGTCGAACCGAAAGGAGAGGTTCTGGTCGAACCACTGAGCATTCTCGACCGGAGAGAAGTGCAGCTGCAGAAACGAGTTATTACCCAAGTTAAGGTACAATGGCGACATTTCGGGCCTGAGGAGGCCACTTGGGAATATGAAGAATTAATGAAGAGAACCTATCCAGATCTGTTCATGACTGAAAGACACCGAGACTGTGTCCAATCTTAGGGGGAGGAGATGTAATGACCAAACAGTTTATGTGAATAAATTTTCTGATTTACCATTATTGGTAAATACGGAACAAAGATTATTGTTTTCTTAAAAATGATGAAAATATTATTAATTCAATGATTGAATATGGATTGAATAATTACATATAATAACTTTTATGAGAAAGTTATTCTCTTTTCTTGCTAAAATAAAAGAAACAATTTCCAACAACTAAGGGGAAACCCTAACTGCTTTTCCTCTTTCCATAGAAAAATGAGAAAAAGGAAAAGGCCCGGGTTGTTGAGAAATAGACGGGAAGAAAAGGAAAAAGGCACTGAAGCAGAAAGGAGAGTGCTACATCTGGTGAGGACCAGATAGCACAGGCAGAAGTGGTCCTTTATTTTGCTGAAGGCTGTGGCCGGGAAAATGAGCTTGGGGGAGAGACTCAGTCCGGATTGATTGATCTCGTGGCTGGGAGGATAACAAGCATTAGACAATCTTCTCGATTCTGGAGAAGCACAAAAGATTGTGAGCGTTGCAATTGCAGGTAAGTACAATTATGACCTCAATATTTTCTGAGGAATTTCCATATTCTCCTTAAAAGATATTAGTAAATTGTAAATTAAGAAACAGAGCATTGTGACAATTAGATACGGGATATCTGCTAGAGTATAACTATACTCTGTCTGGAATGAAGAACTATTTAAATTAGATTTTCATTCAGTATTCGAACACTTTACAAAACCGAGCAAATGGTAATGGGGAAAACAGTAAAATGTTATATTACAGAAAAAGGAAATAAGCTGTCCATTACATAACTGTAACCGCATAGATAAACACAGAAAGTAGTAACAGACCTTCTGGGTAAAATAATAAGGAATGACAACCAGAATAGTGAAATCACTGTGAGAACGAATTTCATTACATTTACCGAACCATCAGAAGTATTACCTGCGATATATAATACCTTCTTCTTTATCACAGTGAAGGCTAGGGTAACTGTTACATTAGAGTATGTAAACCAGCGACTGATAAGTCCGTATAGGAAACCTCGGGAAGGAGGTTAAAGATTTATTCAATAAAATAAAAAGAGCATAAGCAGTAAAACAGTTAAACAACACTTCACATCGGTCCAAGATATTAGTTAATGAGAAGGAAACTATGTAAATCCTATGATTAGACCATCTGTATAAGCAAGAATTCATAATATATTGGTTGGGTATGGTCTACGGTGAAACCCGAAGATAAACACATTTCATCGACATGTAGAAAATGAACCCAACATTCGGTCCATCAATATATGCACTAATATAATGAAATGTAATCAATATGCCGAATACAGTGAGGATATAACTGCAGAAAAACATATATATGTATAACTATAAACAATAGTTCGAACAAGGATAAGAACTCGTTCTTCAGTGATAACAAGCTATGCGACAACAACAGAAACATGGTATATATAAAAGGCAGCGTAAATACGGCCTGATTCAATATACAATTAAACCCCTGTCGGAGCTTGGTAAGTCCGACAAGAAAAGTTATAGTCTCAGAGAAGCTTAAATATAACAAAACAAAGAACCCAGAAACCAAATAATCACCTAGGGTTTGAACTTCAACAGTACCGAATATTCATATAACCATAAGAGTTCGCATTCCTGTTTAAATGTATTTAAATGACGCAACTGGCTGGAGAAAGAAACTCAGCGATACGCCAAGTGATTCTTCTCATATAGTTCCATAGGAAAATGAATAACTAGAAGATTTACATTATAAAAATTATAACTATCAAGAATGAATTACTACAGGAATGCTACTCGGCATTTGTGGTGAAACCCTTAAGGGTAGAAACCAGGGTATTGATCTACGGAGGGTTTCCCTGGCCAGAAACACCCTGTCCGCACATGCCATTAACAGAGAACGGAAAAGTCCCTGACATGAAAGAAATAAAAATTAAATTCGACTCTAGTTCCGGCTAAGTAATTAGTTTCTTTCCGGGTATCATGGGTGCTTACCTGAAAGTCGCTCCTTCAGTAATAGTGACCCTGTAGTCCCCTGCCGCCGCGTAAGGTTCCAACCTGTTCGAGGATTCATTCGAATGAGAAATAATCCGAATATAATTGCCAAGTTTACTATAAAATTCGAACATGAAACTTTAGTGAAGGGGAGGGTTTACTTGATAGATGTTGAAAAGTCTAGAGCGAAAAGTTGGAAGCGACATCGCCTTCCGCACAGCCTGTGTATACAAATTCAGAACAGAATGTCGAGGGCTGCATTGCCTTCAGCCGAGAAGGCTTACGCTATGGGTGGCGTCGTTGGAAGATTAGACGCCCTGGAGAACGCGGCTCTGCAAACCTTGATCAATAAACAAATGAACCCCTCAAACCCTAAGGTACCTCGTATAAATGGCAAGTGGAACCTACGGTGTTCGATCTCCAAGGTGAATCCACAACGTCCATCCAGTAAGTAATCCTGAGGAGCTCGCTACAGTAGCCGTAGCATTAAATCCAGCCAGCTACCCTTGAGATCAAAGTTCGGATCAATGGTGAAGTATCCGAGGTAGGACCAGTTGTCCACCTCTCGAACCATTGGCATTAAAGAGACAGGATCTGTTAAGGATCGCTGTCAGCACAGTCATACGGAGAGTAAATAGGTTCATATGCCGAGGGCGGTGCTGAATTAAAAATCAACCATAATGCCATATTACATTCCCGCCAAGTTTAATGGATGGGTTATAACATTGTAATATTTACCGTTTAATGGATGGGTTATAACATTGTAACATTTACAATTTACGATTAAGTTGTCCACCCATGACATGTAAAGGGTGGTAAGGAAATTTTTTTGGGGTTATTAATTTCTTAATTAGAGGGTTGTGACATATGGTATCAGAGCCCAGTTACAGCACTGAGGCCTCTGGGTAAGATAACAATGACATATACGGACACTGTATTAAATGTAAAAAAAAACGTTTAGTAATATGATATGATCATTCTCATTATTACCCTTGATTTTTTTTTGTTATGATGAAGCACAGGATGAGGGTTCTGAAGACGGCAACATGAGGAGGGCAAATAATACACCTCGACGAATAGTAATGGGGCAGGGCGTGCCTGGCCCTGAAAATAATCCAAAACTGTGGGTACAACTTGGAGAAGAAGCCAGAATCACAAATCAAGCAATTATGGAAACAGTACAGGAACTTAAGAACGAGATGGCTCGGCTGCGAGAAGATAATGCCTGATTAACAATAGAACAAGAAAGAATTTTGAAAAGTTTGTCCAACAGACAAAATCAACCATGAGTAAATCCTAGCGCAGAACAGCAAAGAATGTCTGAAGAACAGAACCATCATATACCCCCCGAAGGATCAGAGGAGCAGGAGGAACGTTCCGATAATGCATTTGAACAACAAACCTTGAAAAGACAAAGGGTGGAACTACAAGGGGAATTCCGCAAGATTAAGCCACCGCATTTTGACGGAGAACAAGAAGAAGTAGCTGAAGCATGGTTAATCAATATGAATAAGTAATTTCAGCTTTATGAATATGACCACAATCTTAAGGCACGATTGGCTATTTTTCAATTACAGGGAAAGGCCACCTTATGGTGGGAGGAGGTGAAGATTGTAAAAGGAGTTACTGAGCAGACCATTACTTGGGATAATTTTCAAAGGTTATTTAAAGAAAGATATCTAACTGAGCGCTTTTACGATGAAAAGGCAAGAGAATTCCATGATATGCGATTGGGGCAGCAGACTATGGATGAATTCATCACCCGTTTTACTTCCTTACTTCTCTACGTGCCATATATAAGGGAGGAAAAAGCAAAGGTACAACGATTTGTTAGCATTTTACCACCATATATGCGGGAGAGGATTGAATTTGATAATCCAAAATCAATGGATGAGGTAATCCGCAAGGCTAGAATCTGTTATCAACAAAGTAAGCAAAAAGGGGAAGCTGCTAGCAGGAAATGGAATGAGAAAAAGGGCTTTAAGGTAGTTGGAAACAACAAAGGAAATCGCAGCAATGGAAATAAGGGGAATGGAAAAGGACCAAACAGCAGATTTGTAGCCAGAACCACATCTAAATTTAGAGCTGCAAATGAGTCCAAAGTCAGCGAACAACAACCAAGGTTAGACAGTGACGGGACAACAAGGCCCCCAGTGAAGTGCTGGGGTTGTGGAGGACCCCATTACATTAAGAACTACCCACAGCGAAAAGGGACTGAGCAGTTATCCCAAATTCATGAAGCCTCAACAGTTGGCGAAGTTGGACGTAGTATACCCAGAATTAATGCGGCTTTGGAAGACCGGCAAGTGGAATATCAGCCAACTATGGTCGAATTCGAAGGTAAAATCTCAAACCTTATCATAACTGTTTTAATTGATCCCGGGGCTACACTAAGCTATGTGAGCCCAAAGGTGGTGGAACGTTGTAATTTACAATCTGTTAAATTTAAAAACCCATGGCTGGTACAATTAGCTATAGGAGCCAAACGATGGGTAACAACTAAATTCAACGATTGCTCTTTTACTATAGCAGGTCAGCCAGTAACGGCTGACTTGAACGTGCTTCCTCTTAGCTCCTATGATATTCTAATCGGTATGGACTGGATGGAAAAACACTGGTCATTAGTTGATTGTAAAACCAAGATTATTTACTATAGAGACCAACAAGGCAGCAGGAAAGAAATGCAGGGGATTAAACGACCAGTGCAGGTTCGACCGATAACTACAAACCAGCTGGTAAAGTGTGTATGGAAAGGGTGTCAGGTCTACGCCATCCAGGTGGGATATGCGGATTCAAAGGATAAAACAGCTTCTTTGAACAATATTCCTATAATACAAGAATTTACAAATGTATTTCCAGAAGAAATTCCTGGACTACCGCCAAGAAGAAACATAGATTTTACCATTGAGTTGGTACCAGGTGCCGCACCAGTATCACGAGCACCCTATAGAATGAGTGTACCAGAATTGACAGAATTAAAAATGCAGTTGCAAGAGTTACTAGATAAGGACTACATTCGTCATAGCGTGTGTCCATGGGGAGCCCCAGTACTATTTGTCAAGAAAAAGGACGGAACCCTCCGGATGTGCATCGATTACCGACAGTTAAATAAGTTGACCATCAAAAATAAATATCCTTTACCACGGATCGATGAACTGTTCGATCAAGTGAAGGGTGTGACGGTGCTCTCTAAGATCGACTTGCGATCAGGCTACCATCAGATCTGAATTAAAGAAGAATATATCGCTAAAACAACTTTTAGAACGAGGTATGGTCACTACGAATTTGTAGTCTTGCCGTTCGGGCTAACTAACGCCCCTGCCACCTTCATGTGTTTAATGAACAACATTTTCCATCGTTACTTGGATCGATTCGTGCTGATGATGACATATTAATATATTCATGCACCATCGAGGAACATTATGAACATCTCAGAATGGTATTACAGACCCTTTGAGAGCATCAGTTGTACGCTAAGTTTAGTAAGTGTGATTTCTTTAAAGAAGAAATCCAATATTTGGGTCACGTAATCACAAAGGATGGAATCACAGTGGACCCAGAAAAGATAAAGGCCATAATGGAGTGGCCTGTACCAAAAGATGTAGCGGACATCCGATCTTTTATGGGATTAGCTGGATATTATAGAAGGTTTGTGGAAGGCTTTTCTAAAGTGGCTTTTCCCATTACCTCATTACAGAAAAAGGGAAAGGTATTTCATTGGACCCCAAGCTACCAGAAAAGCTTCGAGCAATTGAAACATCTGCTCACCACAGCACCTATTTTGAGTATAGCTGATCCTAATAAAGATTATGTGGTATGTATTGATGCAAGTAAAGAGGGATTAGGGGGGGTCTTGATGCAAGAAGGCAAAGTAATTGCATACGAGTCTCGAAAATTAAAAGAACATGAACAGAAATACTCTGCTTATGATTTGGAGTTGGCTGCTGTAATACATGCCCTAAAGATGCGGCGACATTATCTTATGGGCAGGAAATTTTTGCTGCTCACCGACCACCATAGTTTAAACAACTATTTTAGCCAGCCTACTTTAAACGCTAGGCAAGCACGGTGGGTGGACTTTTTAAGCGGCTTTTATTTCGATATAAAGCATTTGCAGGGAAAAGAAAACAGAGTGGCAGACGCTTTGAGCCGGAAAATACAAAATTTGTATGAAATTTCCATTAGTGAATGGAAAAGTCCCTTTTTGGAAATAATAAAGGAAATTTCAGACCAAATTGCTTTATAAAAATGTAACTAATTGATTATCCATTATTAATTACCATGTGTATTGTTATCATTTAATGGAATTTTAACTTATCTATTTAATTATTATTTGAAATTAACATTTTAAATAATTGAAATTTAACATTTTAAATAATTGGATCCATTATTTATATATATATAGATATATATATATATATATTATTATATATATAAAAGTTGATTTATGTGAGAATAAGTTTAATAGTATATAAAAGAATTTTGATTAATTAAATTGATCATGTTTATTTTGTAATAGGTTCTTCTGAATTTTAATTTAATTATGAAATAGCATAGTCATATAGATTAAATCGTTACTAAATGTTTATATGTATCAATTTATAATAAACATCAAAAACACATACTTCAAAAACACATACTTCAAGAGACTTCCAAATTCCTAAAATTAAAAAATATCATAAAAACTAAGTGAAATATAACTTCATTTTAAATTATTATTAGCTATAAAAATAATTGATATCTATGTTAAACATATATATATTTCAAAAAAAATATGGAGCTACATTGTTAAACATGGAGATTTATTCTAA
This sequence comes from Pinus taeda, assembly GCA_000404065.3. Lineage (NCBI taxonomy): Eukaryota > Viridiplantae > Streptophyta > Pinopsida > Pinales > Pinaceae > Pinus > Pinus taeda. The sequence continues at coordinate 55,423 of APFE030969540.1, forward strand.
TGTTACCAAAGAGATTATTAATCTATAAGTAGACTTTATTACAATACCATGAGAAAATATCAGGGCTTATGAATACGAGATGCCCAAAAAGCTATAATTCACTTATATGACATTTGTTCATTCAATTTTTTTTAATTATCAATTTAACTAAAAAGATTAGAAAATCCATAACTACTTTTCAGATAAATCTCCACCATTGATTTGTGTATATAATTATGAATATTCTTTAATATTCTATGGAATTTAATTCCACATCAGCCCCCTAATAATTATTGATAATTAAATTAAACTTTTAAATCCTTATTCCAAAATAGATCACTTAATAATTATTAGGTGGAAGATAAACATTTAATCTCCAAGGAATATTTTAAAATATTCTTAGTACTTGTCATAAAAAAAAAAAAATATTTATTTCAAAAATATTTATGTCCTTTATGCTACTTTATTTAGATTGATTAAATAAAAGAATGCCATATCAACAAATATCATATGAATATAAAAATATGGCTTTTTGGAAATGTGGTATTAGTAAGCCATGGCACTGTAACAAAGTTTATTTAAAACTTAAAATATCCATTGTAAAGTGCCATTAAATATCTATTCATGAAAATCTCACACACACACACACACACACACACATATATATATATGATTTTTATAGATATTTAATGGCACTTTACCATGGATATATATATCTATCTATATATGTGTGGATGGTTAAGAATTTTGTTACATGTTAATTAATTAGTAATAATAATAATTTATTTTAATGTTACAATTTAGTTAGTTTTTATCATTGTTTTGATATGACTTAGGATTTTGATGTCTATCAATTTTTACCAATCCTCAATTTATATGATTATTTTAATTATAAGATGTTATATATATATTTTTTTAGTTTACTCCCACTTCGATTATGAATGTTTCAATTTGTGTGTTTTAATGTCAACCCGTGAGTTCGAGACATGATATGCAGACATGGTGTTGGAGATTAGAATTTTTTGTTAAATTTTTACAAGTGTAGGGCCACACAACATGGATAAAGAATAGAAGAGGTTTGATAGGAATTGTTGGTTCTTAGATTGTCTTGGTAACTGATAACAATTTGAGAAGACATTCGTTGAGGATCAAAGATCCTTCCACTCTAGGTAAATAAGGGTTCCCTCCCTTCCACCACAGGAGGTATTCCCTGTTCATAATGTTAATTAAAGAAATATTATTTAAAATAAAAATGATTAGATTGATTCATAATTAAGTACTAATTATTTAAAATAAAAATGATTAGATTGATTCATAATTAAGTACTGTTTAAATAAAAATGAGGTTTTAGGGAAAGAAATGTGGTGGGAACATAACCAATGAAACTTGTAATTAAAATATCATTTATAACACATATGATGTTTTAAATTAATATATCACAACTCACACACAATATTAGAGTTAATACAAGTTAACATTTAAAATAAAAAGAAAATAAGGAAATTAAAATAAGATGGCTTAAATGCATCTAGTTGAAAGGTGTAGTTAAAATAATATGATATCAAGTATCACTATTAATTTATCATGCACAAACAATTAGAAAAAAATTTATTTAATTATTTCTAATAAATAAATATTGGAGAAAATTACATTAAATAATTAATTTATGAATTTTTTTTTGAATATGATAAAGTCAAACTATTCTCAATCTTTCACATTCTCCAATAAAGTAAACATTGTAGAAAAATAATAAAGCAAAAAAAAGAATAAATTAGAGGAACTAGTTCTTAATGGAATTCAAATGTATTATGCAAATGAACCCTAGATAACATTTATCATTAAAATTTCAACGTACAACAAATAAAATCAAATATGATTTAAAAACCCTGAAATATCAACTATTGGAGAATTCAAATCATTTATGTATTCAAAACTAGTGTATAATAAAGTTATATGGATAACCTTGCACAATGAACTAGTAAATAAATCCTCACATTAAAAGAATATATTAAATTAAAATGAAGGAATAAATGAACTATGATATTATTAAATAAAAAATATCATATTCATATGAATGACAATAGCAAGATTATGCCTATAAAAAATAATAAGTCTTCATCTCTATCCCACCATCCTTCAATCTGCTAAAAAAGCTTCCAAAAGAAATCCTTACATTCTATTTTATATTTCAGGGAATTACTTTCCCACTTAGTTCTCATAAATTCCAAAATAAAATTACATTAATAACAATAATTTTGTCTAAATGAATTACATATTTCATCTTCTTGATCTCAAATCTTCCAGGTTAAGAAGTCTTTAGATAATTTTTCCTACATAATGAAAAGTAGAATTAGTCCTTTAATATAAACTTAATGATAAATGAAATCAAAATATAAACTCACCTTTCATAATGTTCTCCTCATGGTATTGTTTCACCATATTTGTTAAACAAAAATTGATTTTTATTAGGTAAAACATAGTAAATTCTTCTCAATTATTTAAATATTAGACTATAAAATATATATTTACTATGAATGTATTTTCCAAAACTTTTAACAAAACATAAAAACCAAAATACTAAATTTATATAAAATATAATATTTTCTTGCTTTTAAATGTTGAAAGAAACCTTAACCATGCCAATGAACTTAAATTTGCCTAGTTTCTCCATCCAACTATTAAAAATAAAATTTTAAGTTTAAAATAAAGCAAACATAAAATATGTATACATTTTGAATTTTGAATATAAATCATGAGTTTAATTATATATTTCAAATTCCTATCTTAATATAAATTTCAATGATATTTTTTATATATTTCAACCATAAAAATATAATAAATTTAAGTTTAAATCATATACGTATATAAATTTAAATTTTATTTAATTAAATTTTATATATATATATAATAAATAATTATATAATTCTTTATAATATAAAAAATTCAATATATTTTAAGTTTTAAATATATACTATATAACATTAACTTTTATTTTATTTTAAATATAATATAATATAATAAATATAAATATATAAATATAAATTCTTTATATATAATAAATTCAATATATGTCATAGGACTAGGCAATTGGCATGGTTGGAAAAATAAAATCTCATCAAACAAAAATTTTGGGTTTGAATCTGTAGATTTCCCCTAACTTAATGATGTAAACACCAAAGTGAAATCCTGGTAGATTTTCCCTACATCTACATAGATGGTAACACCAAAGTTTACTGACAAAGTCTGGTAGATCCTCTGACAAGTCTGCTAGATCCTCTGGGTTACCTATATATAGATATATAACTGCATTGTATACCATACAAATTCTATTACATATTAAGCTTCATTATATACCGCATGAAATCCGAAACTCGTTGGAGTTGGAGGATAGAAATTGTTGGCATGTTAAATCTGAGCAATATGGTCTGTTAAAATTTTTTGATTGGACAGTCATCGGGTCGGAACTTAAGGGAGATTAGTATGGCTTATCAGGGCCAATGCCTTTTCCCAAGCTTGTTAATCGACATTCCTTGAGAGTTTGATGGCATAATCGACATTCGTTGAGGGTTTGATTGTCTCATACGTTAGCAAAGTTGTCCGTGTTCGCAAACTCCTCTCAACTCCACAGGATGCGATTATGTTTGGATAAATTTATTTAACAATTTCCCTGGGCCTTCTTGTCATCTTGGCGCCCAACCCGCTCAACCGTCCAATTTTAGATGCTGTGATTGAAAACGACCCCTAAAGATTCTTCGCCCAACTCGCTCAAACGTCCAATTTTAGATATGCATATTTTTGTGACCGTTTGTCGTGTGTATTACCACAATATGGAAACACTACATTTTCTCATCTAAGCGACGCAGATTTTCTGTGTATTACGACAATCTGGTGGCTGCTGGTCTTTCACGAGATGGAAAAACTTTGGAAGAATGTTTACGGGTCCTCTTCAATCACATCTAAAATTAAAATTGGACGGTTGAGCGGGTTGGGCGAACAGTCCTCAATGGCATCTAAAATTGGACGGTTTGAGCAAGGTTGGGCCAAGAATCTTTACGGGTCGTCTTCAATCACGACATCTAAAATTGGACGTTTGAGCGAGTTGGGCGATGAATCTTTAGGGGCCGTTTTCAATCACAGCATCTAAAATTGGATGGTTGAGCGGGTTGGGCGCCAAGATGACAAGAAGGCCCAGGGAAATTGTTAAATAACTTTATCCAAACATAATCGCATCGTGTGGAGTTGAGAGGAGTTTGCGAACACGGACAACTTTGCAAGGCTCATTAATCTTTGAAGTGTGGAGCCTCTTTAATATTTTAATTGAAGAGTTATAAGTTAGGCAGGGTATTAGGTTACGTTTAATTTCTTTTTTATTTAATTATTTTATTGTTTGTTATTTATTTAATTTATCTTATTTTAATTTATATAAAATTTATTATGATATATAATTCTTGAATATGTTTTTCATTTAATAATTATTATATTCTATATTTTTATTTTTTTATATAATGTTAATAATTTGTATTTTAATTATTAAATTAACTAATTTCTTTATCTCTAATTTATTTAATATGTTTATGTATGTTGAAGAGACCCATATTTATTATTGATATTCATAATTGTGTTTAATGGTCTTAATCTTTCTTGTGTTTATCTTGTATAGAATATGTGTATTTTGACTAGTTGATTATTGCTCCTTATGAATGGGTTTATTAGGCTCAATGTTTATAAGGAAAAAATGATTAATAAGTAATAGTGTATATATCTAGAATGGGTTTATTAGGCTCAATGTTTATAGGGAAAAAAAGATTAATAAGTAATAGTGTATATATCTAGAAGGGAATAATTTTGGATATATGTCGTAATTACCCTCAATGGCTAAAATTTCAACCATGTGTGACCTCCATCTCTGTTGGTTTCAACTTGTGTGATATATGGTAAACTGATGAGTCAAAGCGTTACACACTATGCAGTACTAGGGTACTCTTAAAGAAATCTTTGTTGGGGTTCCAATGTCATAGGTTGCACACAATACTATTAGATTGCAAAACCCTATTTTCGATGGTAACCCATTAGTACATTGGGTACCTAGATTTCACCCACTTTGTGGGTGTTGCCGAAAGGGCCCATGTTAAGCAATATTTTGTTGGCCACTACTTATCAAATCTTGGGTCTGCCAAAATCTCGCCCGCCAACAACTTGTTTCATTTCCAATACTGGGGTGACTATGTGAGAGGATTGTATCAATGGAATGTTGAATTCATGGAAAGAAACTAGGGAGGAAGTTACATGGTGGTTTATATGAAAACTACGTTAATTCTCTTTGAAAGACATAGGAAAGAAGAACCAGAGCACAGAGAAATGGCTATAGAAGTACATGCTCATCAAATTTCATGAGGCTTTCTTTTGGGAGTTCCATAATATCTTGAGGGAGTGGATTTGATGATTAAAAGAAAAGAACCCGACATATCGTCATAACAGTTTGAGGAGGTGGACCCTAGAGGAGATACACTAGTTTGAGGCAGCAAATAATGAAACTTCTTGGGTTATTAATTTCTTGTTCGAATGTTTTTTGGAAGGATTTATTATTTAATTTATAGTGGAATAAATGGTCAGTACTATTACTTATTGAAATGTTTTTATATGACCATGGAGTTCTTCCCCTATAATCCAATACCATGATAAGATAAGTTCTCCACGTGCAAGGGGAAGTGGGGTAGAACTAGGAGATGGTCTGAGGAAAAGAGAAGGGGAAGAGGTAGAGAACTATGGTGTAAGCTGGAATTTTGACTAAAACTGCGCATAGAAAGGACAAGGGATATGATGAAATAAGAGAATTGCAAGGGTGGTGCTTTCAGGAGTCAAAGGAGGTTTTACGGGGAGATGCAAGAAGAGGTTTGTCACTATCGAAGTCATCCAAAACAAGAAGAATTTTAGAGGTAGGGGATAGGAGAGGCCACCAAAGGAGAAGGAGTAGTGTTAGTGATCATATTTATGAGGGGACGTATTTTAGTAATTCCACAAAATAGAGGAAAGGAAAGGAGAAATGTTTAGTCCATGCAATATAGAGACTTTAGAACTAGAACAGTATAGTCGGACCATGCCCAAAATTGAGCCCAAAACCATGCATGCATCTATGAACTAGGAGGTAAGTTCTCAACGTAGTGATACCACTAGTGTAGAGGGAAATTGTAGTGAAGGAGGAGGAAATAATAGTAGTATTAGAATTGTTTAGAATATACGCAGGCATACACAAGGTCCCCAACCTCAGAGTTGTGTGCAGCTAGGCTCACAGATTTTGGGTAGTATGACAGGTGTAGGTCGGAGTAATTCATGAGGGAGTACTACATAGAACATTATGGCAGGCATAGATTTATGGATTCCTTTGTCTCATGGTATTGGGACCAAGGACCCAAACGACATTTTTTCATATGTGAGGCTGCTTGAACAACTAAATATGTGAAGGATGAGGCCATGTTGATTTCCCATTTGGAAGAAACTTTTAAGGGTTGTGTGCTAACGTGGTATATGAAGTTGGAAGGTGCAACACGAGCTAGACAAAACCAGACTATAGTGGAAATCAAGTAGGCATTTCTTAGGGAGTTCCAAAAGTCGAAGCCATAATCAAAATGCATTACGGAGCTGAAAGAAATCAAGCAGGGTCTGAATGAGTTGATATGACACTTCAACCAATGTTTTAAAGTTCTAAATGATTGGTTGATATTCGATATTTCAGATGCACAACATAAGGAATGCTTTATTGAAAGATTTTTGTCTCATATCATGATACCCCTAACATAGTAAATAATAGGAAAATAGTCATAAGCTCTAGATCTTGTGTGATAATTAGATTCCTCGCCAATAGGAGGTGAAGAGAAGAATGGCATGGTGAAAGTGTATTCATAACTAGTTATGTTAACTTTATAATTTCAAGATTTAATGAAGGGAAAGGAAAAGCGGAAGAAGGTTTTTTGCACCATTTGTCAAACGGAGGGTCACCAACGAAATGAATGTAAGTTTTTAACTAATTACATGGAGAATGGTTTAGTGAATCGACGGGTGAAAGGGAGAGGGATTTCATGTGAAATTGTTTGAGTGTGGGTCCATAAATTGACTAGTTATCTAGTCATGCAGGAATATGAAGCTATGATCCGCATTCTATTTTGTGATTTTTTTCAAATTTCTAAGACATGATGTTCATCATTGCCACACAGTGGAACTGACGAGCGAATGCACTTTTGATTTATTCATGGTGTAGGGACTTAAAGGAATGGAGGTTGCATCGAATGGCTTCAACTAGGCTAGATTCAATCACGGTGGACAATACAATCAACAAGGTTGAGGTAGAGGCATGGCAGCTAGAGGACTTAGAGGACCAGTTTGAGGATGTGGATGATTTGGCAAGGAATAAATCACCATAATTTTTTATAACTATGGCTAATAGGGGTATTTGGTGCCACATTTCACTAACCCTTGTTTCACATGCATTTATTGTAAGTCATTAGACCATCTGACTGATAACTACCCCTATTTAATATCTAATTGGCAAGAGAAGAAGTGACCTAATATACAAACAATCATTTCCAAGCCCTGGAAGATACAACAATGAGTAGGCATGGTGACTCGAGGAGGTGTCTGTATTGGGATGGATGTTGTGAGACATCAAACCCTACAACCCGAATGTGTAAGAAGAGCACTTGAACCCCCTCCAGATTTTGACCCTACACGAGAAAAGGAAAAATATAGTAAGGCCCAGTGGGATATGGTCATAGATAGGCCAAAGGCTATGCACAAAGCAAGCATACCATAGGTATATGGAAACACACAAGGTGAATATTTTAGGATGGTAGTAGATCCAATTCAAAATATGATGCAAAGTTGTTTATAGTTGGTGAAAGATCCCCAATCCCTCGAAACGTTTAGGAATATGGTGGAGAAGTGTGATAATGGACTCGAGTAGCCACTGTGTGGAATTCTCCATCAACAGTAAATCAAGTCACACGTATTAAAATAACTAGTAAATATTTTGGTTTGATGCATAAATCACAGAATAAGAGACGTATAAAAAAAATTCAAACTAGGATTAGATGACAATATGCTACCTAAAAGCATGTTGGGGGTGATGGGGAAGACAAATTTGACATGGTTACATATTAAACTTAGAATAGTGAACCAACACTACATATTCCTCAATGTGCGGCTGGAAGGAGTGATAATGGATATCTATAGGGTACCAAGTGCTACCAACTTCGAGGTAATAAATATCGTGGATGAAATCAATCCCTATCTAGATCTGTTAGGGATCGACTAGGTTTTCTACGATCAAGTAATTATCAATTTAAAGAAAATACATATGATTTTTGAAGGTGGGGATATCTGAGTGATAACACTATAGGATCCATGTGAAGGGGACTAATATGTCAAGCTAGTAAAAGGTGAGCTTATTCAGGAGGTGTTGTAAAACATTGATAGTATCACAATTGGATGTGATGACTATGTAAATCCTACAAATGATGGAGTGTTGAGATGGCGCAGTATTGAATCATGCACCTCAAATTCAGAAGAAGCCTTATAGAATTGGTAGAATAGGCTAAGTGAATCCAATGCCCTTAGATTTGTGCATGTTACAAGGATGGTGCACTAGTTAAGGATTGAAAATAGTAATCCACCTCACTTCAAAGGGTTTTTGAAACTACATATTTTTCTAAAGCAGTATGAGGACCATATACAAGGCTATCATTGGATTCTCGCACTAGATGTTGTGTTGCATGGAACGACAACTAGATGTTGGGCTGCACATAAATAACATATTATGGGATGGAAGCGGTGTAAAGAACTAATGAAGGTTAGATTGGGGAATAGATTCATTGTTGTTGGAGATAAATATTCAGGCATGGAGTTCCCCAGGACACACCTAAAGAAATTTGTTTCAGCATGCACCAAAGGAAAAGTTTCATAGTAGGAGAGGATGCATTGATTCATACACCCCTTGGACATCATTCCAGCTAACTGGTATTTTGAACTAGAATTCCATAAGGGGACATGTGATTGGAGTGAAATGATGCAAAACTTCCATACCACCTTTATTTTTTAGGTAGAAGAACCTGTGATGGGAAAATAATTCAAGGTGTTGTGACGAAAGGTATTTCCTATGGAGGAACCTAAAATGATTAGGGACATAGCACTGTGCTTTGCACACAAAAAGTTATAGCAAGTGTAGAATTTTTTTGAATCCAACAATATAGAAAAGAAAGAAGAAGATGAAGATTATCCCTGAAATATACAAATTTTGGAATTAAAAGGAGAAGACAAGGTAGGTGGACTACCATTATGGTATAGGGAGTATGAGAAGCCTATCAAGAACTGAATGGTTAACATTGGGACTGAATAAAGTCACAATATGGTGGAAATTTGAGTTTAATGGGATGATGACACCGTTGAGAAGGTTGTAGACTTGCGATGTGAGTATTAGTACCAAATGGAACTAAAAGAAGATCGGGTGCTAGGCAATATTCACTAGGACATGCAGAAGGCCCACAACAAGGTGTGGCATGACTATATGATAAAAAAAAATACATTTTAGGTCAAATATTTGGTATTATTTTATGATTGCAAATTTGTATACCATGCTTGTAAGTTTTAGATGAACTGGATGGGACCATATGTTATGCAATGTAGACAGAGGTAGGAAGAATACAACTAAGGATCATGGAAAGCATACTATGTGAAGAATTTGTTAATGTGAGCTAGATGAAGTAGTATAGAGGTAGCTAGGTTCTTGTGCATAGTGCGTAACAACGAAGGAGGTTCATATACCAACTGTACATAATTAAGGTGGTCTAACATTCACTGGTAATATAACAATAGTAGGAGATAATATTTAGAATTGTTTATTTAGTTCAAGATATGAAAATTTTGACCGCATCATAACAAAGGGGATATTATGATAGATTAGGAATTGTGTAGTATTGGGGGTGGCCCTACTCAGAGCTGGTGGCTGACCATGGTGATGTAGTGTAGTAATTGCATTTCTAAGGAGTACAGGTCCTACCAATCTAGCTATACCTGATGAAAAATAGTCACCAAAAATTCCACCTGTAAGAAATCTAGTGGATAGTTAATGGTCATACCTTGGATGACTAAATCAAAATCATGAAGGGAAATGAGTACTTAAGAAGGAAATTTCCACATGTAGTTTATAATCATCATTATTAATGATAGACATGCTTTCGACGTATGGTGAAAAGATACCTATTATGATGGTAGATTGTGTCAGATCGAGGTACTATGGTGAGATGATGGCTCGAGGGTGCAAGGTAAGTGGGATGACTGAGTGCACTTGGGAACTAGTTACACATAGATGATAGAGGGAAAACAGGGAGGCATAGTTGGAAAAAGATAAATTACATGACAAAGGGAATTCAAACCAAAGTAAGGATGAATAGAGGAGTAAGATTTTGAGAAGGAAAATGGTAGGAAAGGAATTATGGGAAGGGAATTCCAGGTGGTAGAGGAACGAAAGACACACCCTAAGTGCTCTTTATTCCAACTGAAGGAAAGGGGGGAGTGACTAACCAAAGGCAAGATGTCCCTAAGGAAAAAATGCTTTAAAGAAACATAGGAAAAGACAAAAGAAAATATGAGTGCAAAAAAATTTAACTAACGATGGTTGTTGGTTGCAGGGCCGAACTAAAATATATGCCAACATTCCTAGAACCTTATCCCTCAATGTCAATACCAAAAGGATACATGTATATATTACAAATGTCTTGTTTTCCACCGGGAATCCTTTCCCAAGGAAAATTGAGAGGCTTCCTAGAATACATCAAGTACTTAGACCATGATATTTGTGACCCTTAATGACACCCTAACCTTTAGTATTATTTATTTAAGGTTCCAAACCCAAAAAATCTAATTGATTTGAAGCTATAGGACTCGGGCCAAGGCCTAGAGACTGTCACAATTTTCAATATGTTCCATATTCCACTTTTTGGGCAAGGATATGAAGTGAAATTTGTTACATGCTAGCATGCCTACATGGTGAAGTTTTGTGGCTCGATAGGGTAGTGCCACTCACTACAGAGTTAATCAATAGGATTACCCACCTTCTAGTTGAAAGAGAGGACCCAAGGTCTTATATTAAGGACACGAATCTTCATGACAAATTGACTACAATATACAATATGAAGAGAGGAAGTGGAGGTTTCTTGATTTCATTGGTGAATGACCGATTTAGAAGGTTCATGATGTAGGGTATAGCTTGCAAACTCCTTCGTAAGGGTTAAGTGAATGAATTTCTAGCATGAGTTATTGTCCTAGCTAATTGGTGCAGAAAACAGGAAAAATTTTTATGGGCCCCTTTTTGGTACGAGAATTTGTGAAAAATTGTATAGACACCCAAGAGCTAAATTCAAAATTCCATTATGCATGGCTATTAATTTTGATAGTCTTAGTCACATGGGAGAGGATGAAGAACTTTAAACTGATAATTGACGCAACAAAACCAATTGTAGTAGTTGATTTTCGAAATTAATGAGTTTCCAATGAACTGGAGCACAAGAAGTTCAACATTCTCATGTTTTGTCTTCATGGGTTCATGCTATGCATGATCATTTAAGAGACCATATGCTTACCTATTAAGAGCATGATAAATTTTAATGGTGTAGCGTGGTTTAAGGCTCGACCAGCACTACATCTATATCCTTTTAGAAAGAGACACAAATGAATGTTAGTGAAGGGAACACCATAGGTTGACATCAAAAGAAATCAATTGCATAGTTGATGCATGGGATCTTGCATGGAAGGTACCAAAGGAGGATTCTCTAGAAGTCGAAACCATCTCGAGTGGAGAGGAAATAACTAGAACTCGTTCAAAACAAGGGCAGTAAGAAGCATAGTCTTTGACTATATCCAAATAAGAGAAACAAGAAGAACCCATGGCTTTAAGAGGGTATTCAATAGGTGGAAAAAAGAGGATATTGATGAGTAGTGTAGGGATTGTGTCAACGATGAAGGCTAGAAGAATGTGGAAGACAACCTGTGCATCCCTAGTTCAAACAATACTGACAACAAACAATTTCAAGAAAATTAGGTATCATATGGAGGATGTGGTAGTAGCTTAGTTAAAAAAGTTACAGTAGACCATAGATGAGGTAAGTGCCAAGCTAACGCTCCAAAATGTTACGATAGTTGAGAGTTTGGTCATTTGCATTGTATGGACTTCAACGCCAAGATTGATCGTAGACCACTACCACCTCATCATTTTGGCAATCAAGGTGAATATGTTAAGTGTTGGGCACTTCCATGCAAGTATGGGAAGATCTACAAAGAAAACCTTTATAGCCTCATTACAGGTTAAATTGATAATGTTAGACTTGGGCCTGGAATACTTGACACAGTTGTAGCATAGCATAGCCTGTGAACTACAAACAAGATCACAACTATCGAGGTGGACTTGGAATAGAAATAGAGAACTAAATAGCAGTTTCACTGGGTATAACAAGGGTTAAATGGAGATAACAGTGAAGGGCACATTTCCTAATTGAATTCTATGAGGAATTTACAGAGGGATCAGTTGATGCTACAACCCCTACCCAAGAAGTAGCTACGAAGGTGAAGGAGGTGATACAAGGATTAAAGGAGAAAGTGACAAAGGATGAGGTCAAGCAATATCCATAGACATCGCCCAAGGAACAATGGTGCAGAGAGTTGGCCCGACAAGAGAAAGAGTAGTTGAATTAATATGAAAAGATTATTCAAGATATAATAGAGCAAGGTGAGTTGATGCTCTATTTGGGGTACCAATTGTAAGATGAATTACCTACCAGATATAGAAAATGGATGACCAAATTATCCAAATTTATCGTACAGTGGGAAAGATGAGCCATGATGATAGGAGCAAAGTGATGCATGACATGTCGTGACTCAAGGAGTTGGTTGATAGTCTTAGGGAAGAAAAAAAAACTTGGACGAATCTCCTGGATCAATTATTTGTCATAATAGATGAATGTAGTGAATTTCTAAAATATGTGTAGACTTTAAACAATGAGGACACCAACATGGTGACCAAGGAACCAATTGTTGCAATAGAGCACGTCAAAGTGCATGAATAGGTACGAGGAGTATTGAAAAATGTTGTAAATAAAAATATTTCTTTGACAAAATAGGACTAAGTGGCTTGTGACAAGCCACATTTTTTGTTTTGGGCTCATTAGAGCCAAGACATTTTTTGTTAAATTTTTGCAAGTTTAGGGCTGCATAATAGGGATGAGGAGCGGGGAGGTGTGATTGGAGCATAGTACATGGTTGACATACGCAGTAGGGAACAACATAGGTATAAGTTGTGAAGAGAGGTGGTAGTGGTTCCCAAGGATGGGAGGCATGTACAAGAGTATATTAGTAGTTATAATTTTCCACAAAGATGGAGCCAATTGAGGATGTCATGGCAGATTGGATGTTCGATATTTTTGCACGAAGAGAAGAAGGAACATAGTGGAGCTAATAGGTGGGAATATATTTTGAAGGGATGAGAATATGCATTAGATAACTCAATGGTGGATCAAGAAATATCCTAACGGTTTGTAGGATAGATGGAGAATTCAGGCTAAAGGATGAGAAGGTTCAAGGGGCTTCCATGCAAGGATAGAGTGAGTTGTTGAAGATAGTTTGTAGGTTGGTCATTAGTCCTCAAACCTTTAACGAAGGAGGAAAAAAGTTGTAGATTTGGTCTATGGCAATACAATGTTTCTGTAATTTTTGTAATGTCTAAGTGTCTAGAGTTATATGCGAGTATGTTAGAGTCAATAGTTACAGAGAAACCTCACTCTACTAGTCTTGCATATTGCATGTTTGGATTTCGTGTTAAGAGGTTTGTTCCCATTTGTAGATGATATATTGTTAGAAGGAGAAGGATCATGTTAGTTTGTTGAATGTACTCAACACATGTCCCCTTTTCTTAAGCCAATATAAAATATTGGATGGAGGAGTTTTCCCCTATGCTTTGTATTCATGTCTAAATATTTAATATTTCTTAATTTTGTTTCTACATATCATCTTTCTATATGCCAAAGAGATTAATATTCATTCTGGATATCCATAAATTTTTTAATGGTATGAACCTTTTTGTTGTTTATGTTGTCTATAACATTTCTATATCGACTGGTTTATTACTGCTCTTTATGAATGAGTTTATTAGGTTGAATGTTTATAAGGAAGAAAATATTAATAAGTAAGAGCACCTGTCGATAGAAGGGTATAATTCTTGATAATATTCATTACTACCATCGATGGTTGAAATTGTAACCTTATGTGACTTCCTGCACTCTATTGGTTTTGAATCGTGACTAAATTGATGAGATGAAAGCCTTGCATAATATGAAGTATCGGTGTAATGTTAAAGCATTTATTGTTGGTGTTACAGTGTCATAGGTTGTAGAAGGTCCTTTCAGACTGTAGAGACCTGGTTCCAATAATCACCCATTAGCATCTCGAGTGAGAATTCACCCACTCCATGGGTTTTTATGAAAGGGCCGATGCTAAGCATGTTTTTGTTGCCCACATTGTATCAAATCTTGGGTCCATTAGAATCTCGCACACCAACACTTGCTAAGAGGGAATGCCAAAGTTAGAAAACATTTATTTTTTCTAAAAGAGGAAATAACCCACCTGACTATTAAAATGTTTTTGGGATCACTCATCCCCCTTGGCAAAAAATGGCCAATTAAATACGATGCAAAAGTGCATAAGAAAACAAAACAATAAAGGTAGAAAGGCATGAGAAATTCTTCTTGAGAACCTTGATGATGGAAGAAACAACAACTTGGGTTGTGGACACTCGCTAGTAGCGAAGCGATGCTTGTGTTTCTTGAGTAACTCTACTAGGGCTACGGATTCTCCGCCTGTTAATGGGGTCACACAAAAAACTTGTTTTAAGCTGTGTAAAATTATAAGCCCTTTTTCATGTTATCTATGTCATTTTCAAAGACTTACATGAGTGAAATATTCGTTTAACAATGCAAGATAAACATGACCTAACTATGAAATAGAAAAATGGAATATCTATAAATAGTTAAGCAGTAGAATAAGGTACTCGAAATGTCCATTCAATACTTCCTCACATCACTATTAATACTAAAACTATTTAAGGGACAAAGCCATATATGTTGGATTATACTAGTGGCTCACCAATTGTTGTACCCTCGACAACATCCCCCAAAGATCTCACCCTATACATTTAAACTTTTTGGGGGTCCCTCTCTTTAAAAAAAATTCATGGTCATTTACATTGGATTACTTGGAAAAAATATTTATAATGGACTAAACATCATCAAATTTAATCCATCAATGAACCATAGTCATAATAAGAAGTATTGTC
The DNA here is from genome assembly GCA_000404065.3 of Pinus taeda. Classification (NCBI taxonomy): domain Eukaryota; kingdom Viridiplantae; phylum Streptophyta; class Pinopsida; order Pinales; family Pinaceae; genus Pinus; species Pinus taeda. Next base: position 70,772 of record APFE030969540.1, read on the forward strand.
TGCATCACCATGGATCTTGGTGGTCGATGATAATAGATAGAACACATCCAGATACTCATTCAAATCTAGAAAATATTTGAATAAGAATTTATTTTTTAGAGTGTATGGGAAAATATAGTACACATTCACCCTCAAATTAATCGAGTATTTATAAGTGTAGAATTGGGTGAGGTTGAAATTGGATGAGAAGGTTCAACAAGCCACATGTTGAAATCAAGTGTTCATTTTAGTTATAGCCTAGAAGGAAAAATTGATGAAACATAAAAACGAAATATTGAAAAATAAAAATAAAAATAAAAAAACTACTTTTTCAACTCATATTTTCAACTTATCCCGCAATGAGTTTACCCAAATTTCAAGTGGGAGCACTCATTGGATGTGGAATATAATTACTAATCCAAGGAATACCCAAGTTTCATAATCTCTATGGACTCTGGTACATGAAAATTGAGGAATACATGGAAAAACATTGTTTCAATCACATTTTTTTATGCATTTATCATCTTTCATGTCGTTGGGTCCATTGAAATTATGGAACGTGGGTACTCCCCGGATGATGAATTAAATTTCACATCAAATGAATGATTCCCCTTGAAATTTTAGTAAAACCATTGCGAAATAAGTTGAAAAAGTATTTTTTTATTTTATCTTTATTTTTTAATCTTTTTACTATTTTTACTCCAAAAATGGTGAATCATTGCCCATGGTTTACATCATCATATTGAATCCTATTGGTTCTTATAAATTTGATTTTGGTTGTACATTTTTTTTTGAGGGGATTTTTTGACCTCAAAATGTCTCTCATGTCTGAAAATTAGAGAGCATACAACATCAAGTTCCTAAAGAGGCTATGAATTGAGAAAGTACATCCCTTAGGAGCAAGTACTAAAGTAAGTGATGTTCCACTTTCCACAACCAAATGTTATAGAAGAACTACACACTCGGCATGGTCTTACCTCTTTTAAGGAGGATACTATCCTCAAGTGGCATAGAATGAGTGGGTTATAGTTCTTGTTGGTTTCCTAGAACATAACATGTTGGAATAATGACATAGGTGGTTTGTGAAAATAAAATAATGTGTGAAATATGATTTACAAGTTGTGATTTTTGAATTGAGAAATTTATGGCCAATGGGCTGGAGGGCCATTTGGATCAAGAAATACTGCTATATATTTTTAAGTCATTTAAATTTTGATGATAGACATTGTCCTCCTCTTTCATCATTCCTTAAACTCTCTATGGGGGTGAGTAAAATGTAGCCCATGATCTCTCTATATATGATCTAATAAATATAATATATTAATGATGAGCCGTGAATTATTTCATGGTGAGGGCTGCTATACATTCCCCTGAATCTATATCTCAATCAAAAATACTATGGACATAGTTTAGATTAGATAAGGGTAAGACGAATGAAGGATTGTATTTCGAAGTTGTAGGGTGAAGGTTTCAATGTCATCCATTCCAAGTCATTCACCACATCTATCTTTCATAATTATTGCATAGCCTTGTACCATTGCACATGATACTTGAGTTGTTAGCATTAAGTAGTGTGATGTGATGCATCATAACATACCCTTAGTGCATTGCAAGTTATTTTCCTTGTTTATTTTTCTCTATTGCGCAATTGTGCAATCCACTTCCCTAGAATACTCATCATCATTGTGCCCCAATATGCACCATCATTGTGCTACACTACTCACTATCTCACTACACTACACAACATATACCTCTATTCTTAGTCAAATTCTTAGAATATAAATAAAGTAGTAAGGCTTATTGTTAGTATGTAATATATCTTTATGAAGTACTTTCTAATGTGCATGAAAAAAATTAATTCCCCATATAAGAAACGTTATGGCCACTTTTTGAAGATTCCATGTTTAAGTACAAGGTCCTCACCTCCGCAACAAGCTTCTAAAATGATTGTTACAAGCATATCCAACATGGAGTTGATAATTTTAGTAGAGAGGACCAACAAGGAGGAGTTATAAGAGACTTATTTACACCGTTGATTAAATAACTAATTTGAAAAGTAGATAAATTACCTATAGACACAAAATTATGTTCACAATCTATTGTAGATTTCAATAATTCGAAATTTGTTGGAATAGATAGAATTAAAGCCATTTTATTGAGAGTAACAAGTGCATTGGAAGAAAATTTGGTTTTCCCACATGAGGGATATATTTGATTAAGGTGGGGATATATATATTAGAAAATAGAGTTTCTAATGGGAATTGGCATCAATAAATAATTTCCATAGAGATGATCAACAATTCGTTAAAATTTGAGGATACTCAAATTGTAAGGTATGACATTCCTTATTTATTTGGTAATTTAGAGAGGTGTCATTTGGATAAGGAGCCAAATATTAGTAATGCAATTATAGAATCACTTTGAACAATGAGAAAATGGCTTCAGAAAAGAGTTTAACTAATATCATCTCTTTCAAATGGAAATAAATCCTTGCATGGAGTTGTCTCCTAACAAGAAATCAAAAAGAAGAAGAATCCTTTTGGGAATTGCAGATTGTGGCATCATTGATGTGCGAAAATGAATATAGTTTGAGAATGGAGGTGTATATATTTCACTAAATTATGGTTTTATCTATTTTAGATTTATCAACTCACATAGGTCTCTACAAGTGGGAACATTTCCACGATGAAGAAAAATTTGATCCTTTCGCTCATTTTTTTATCATAATGTTGACATTACTCTAAAGTGTGTTGATTCATTGGATAAATATTGGTAGTATAAACATTCCAAAAATGAGAAAAAAAGCTATTCTGTTTAACAAGGTATTTTTTGGACACACTTAGTTTAGAAAATGATGTCACTAGGTGTCCTCTAAAGACTCCATATTTAGAACATTGATGAAATGGATAACAAGGATTTATGTAAGGCATTATCATTTTTTCCATATCTTAATGGTGTGGAGGTTGTGGGACTCCAAATTGAACTTTATCAGTGTTATACTGTTTAAGCAATCATTTGGAATGATTGTGTTATCAATCATCTTAGACTTGCAAGACAAAAGCTTTAAAAGGTCGCACTTGTGTACAGTTATTGAAGGTATACCCAAATTTATCTTCACTGGCCATAATGGGTTATAAGCTAAGTGAATGTATTTATGAAGGCATTTCATTATTTAAATATTTTCAATTTTTCCACATCTAGAGTTATTGGAATGTTCCTCAGGACTCTCACCGACAGTGGAAATGAAACACTCTTGGAAATACTTATCTTGCGATATAACACATGATTAAAAGAAGTCGAAGTTTAGATTTTATTTTTCTTGAAGCATTAGAGCATGCAAGTGCCTTTAGTACCCATACATATCAAATAAGTATGGTTTAAATATAGAAAACTACTTTGAAAGATATCACAATCCCTGTGGAGAGGGGATTTCACAATTGTAGTTGGAAAGGGAACAAATTCATCTGGTCACAGAATTTATCATAGAGACAAGTGAGAGTGAGTCTATTCTCTCTATATTTGACAATAGTGATGACAGTGGAGCATTACAGATAATTATCTGTTCATCTAAGACTTAAACATATGAGATATCCCTTGACACTGGTTATAATAACAACACTAACATTGATGATGATAAGATCAATACAAATGACTAGAATCCAACATATTAGGAGTTTCTAATATGAGATATCAAGGTGTTCATAATGATGATTACTATACAAATCAATGATTTTGATAAATTTAATGGGATTTTAGATGAAGGAATGCAACTCCCTTACTCAATTTTGATGAAATTCAACATGTTGCAATGATACTTTCCCTTTTAGATTCACAAGTGGCTTTTGTTGTCACATGTAAACTATGATTGCATGATGTTAGCGAGGAGTTAAAAAAATTGATCATTAAGGATATTTCTTGAGATGTTAACAATGATTTTATTAATACTAAGGTATTGAATGATAGCCAAATTACTATATGCTTCATATTATAGTGTTGAGTCACGATCTTATTCACATTTAGAAGTGACCTAGGAGGCTCCAAGAAAAGTCAAAAATAAAGTTGCTGAAAATATTATGGAAAGAGCACCATGTCGTAGATCTCAGTGAGAGATTTCCAATGGTGTGAAAAACAACTCAAACTAATTTTGTATGACTTAGTTATGGCCATTTCGAGTTGTGGTCAAATAGGGAAAAATGAAAGCCAACCAACTCCAACATGTGGCAGGTGTTGACATCACATTGAGGTGGTGCCACATGGTAGGTGCTGAGTTGGCATGGTGACTAGATGGTTGATTAGATAGGGGTGGACCAGTGGGGTTGCACCACATGGCCCAATTGTGTAGTGCCAAATGACACCCCAATGACACTCAAAAGGATGTGATCAAAGGAAATTCAAATAGTTTGGAAACAATAATAGCCTTGTAAGACTGCAATATTTGACCCCATGACCAACAAGAAGGTGGGTATGTGCCTTAACTATTGGCCCATGCCCACGGTTTGTTAAAACTAGTAGATGATTTTATATTTAAAGGTTGTAATACCCCCTGTTGTGAACATTAGTATTTTCTATTTTGTATTAAAAATAAAAAATGATGTCAGAAAAGACATGTAGAGTGATGATGTAATTCAGTATATAAATATTTTATGAATAAATAAGTAATAAATTGGAATTACATGAAAATCAAATACTCATAGATGAGATTATATTATGATAGCCTTCCCATGATCAGAAATCTATAAGGAATTCTTGATAAAATTAATGGAAGGGAGAGAAAGATCCATTAAGAACTTACCTGAATATAAACACTAAGTTGAGATTAACATAAAGTGTCGCTAAAGATAAAAAGTGAGATTTTGGCTAAAAGGTAAAAATACCATAAAGCATGACACCTTTAATAAAAATATCACATGGAAACAAGGCATAGAATGCCTATTGAAAGAATCAACAGTTTGTTGATGTCTTAGATAGGAAATATCTACGCAGGGGTGAACTAGGAAGAAATAGTTCTACGGTTAGGAGGAAAACATTGTTCTTCTTCCCAATGGATTCTATCGGAAAAATTCTGGTTAGATTGTGATTTCATTCATAGAATTTATGGTTAGTATATATCTACGGTTATTTGTATTGTAAATATAATGTTAGGGTGGTATGTAGGATAGGATTTCTGTAATACGTAATGATGATTGGAGCGCTAATGGATGACGAAAGGAATTCATCTTTTATTTGTTTACTAATAATTTATTTCTGTTATGAACGATGCATATCAAAGAAGATTAATTTAAGCTACTTCACACTTTATATTCTGTTATGGATGCAGAAGAATATGTTGGTACTATAGTAGATAGAAATTATTAGCAACCAACCATTCAAGACAATAAAATAGTATTTCATTTTAGGTGTAGGAAATAACATGAACTCTGAGTTCTAACTAGCTGTAGAATAAATGCTAAAATATCAAGATTAAAGGACTAAATTTAGTAAATCAACAACATAAAATACCTAACTACATATATTTGTCTAGTGATGTCTTCCGAAGTCATCACATTCATGATTTTTATGTATCAACGTTTCAAACCAACCTTTGTGGCTCATCATGGGGATTAGATATTGAAAAAGTAGATTTATGGGTAATAAATATAGGATAGGGTAGGGATGGTAATGTAAGGAGCCTACAGGGTTGATAATGATATAAATCCGATTTCGTTTAATTAATTAATTCTATTATGAAGTTTTTATTATTAATTTTTTTAATTTTTATATTTATTTTTATTAAAAACATTATTTTTATTAATGATTATTTAGCTTATTTAATAGTTGTATGTTTAGTTTTTTGATTAAAATATTGTTATTAACTACTATGGTATAATATTAGTAATGCTTGTGCACTACCTAAATATTCCTTGTATTTAATTAGTTTTTGTTGACAATGAGATTATTAATGCTTAATCATCTTATAATGATATCGATGTTCTAAATGTTTGCAAGATTTTTATTAAGGCATGATATTTAATAATGAAACTAACTTGGTCTTATTTAATATTATTAATTGAATATTAATTATATTTTTCTCAAACTTTGATTTAATAATTGTTAGAATTTTAATGTTCTAGTGTTAAGAGTAACATTATATTTATATTATTTCATAATTATTAAGGTATTTTTTTAATGAAGTTCCTTAGTTTAGATGCTAGATTAATATTATGTATTGATGTATAAATGTTTTAGGGATTGGTGACTATGAATGTGATTTCATGCATCAGTTATGGTTCTATATATCATCTACAATACAACAACTAGGAAACAAAATCTGCACTATTTATTGTTAGGAAGAAAAAATCTCATTTTAAGAGCACTTCAAAGCTAAAAAAAAAAAAAAAAAAAAAAAAATCAGAAGAAATGCATGCCTAGTAAACCATACTAGAATCCTCAACTATATAATAAAATATAAACTCATAACATCCAGTCGTATGGCTATCACTCACTAATCACAAGACACTAAATGAACATGTAATCATTACATTCATCGTTTCTATTGGAATAGAATTTGAAGAAGAATCGAAAGGTATGAGAGACCTCAAACCCAACATGTTATTAAGTAAATTTAACAACCGATTTACTGAACTAAAGAAAATACAAGAAATTCTATAGTTTGCAACATTAGCTAGACTGGGCTTTGAGCTGGTACAAAAGTACATTAAATCCTCACTAATTTAGCAAAAAATTCAAAGGGTAGAAAAAATAATTGTATTCCTACAACATTTCAAGCATGAGGAGATTAAAATGCATAGAAAATTATAGAGTTAAGTCCAGATAAATGGTATTTATAACTTGTATTAAATTCATTAATATTCCCTGACACTGGAACCCAAAGGAGGAAATCAAGCGAAAACATATTAGGAAGTCGGTCATAGTTAGGACAAAAACATTAACCAGACGAAGGGATGACATTGAAGTAGAACTCTACATAAATGACCAACAATGCTCAATAAGGGCCTATAGACTTCCACCAATACAACTTCTTGATTGTATGAACTATTATAAAATAGGTAGTCATTCATTGACAAAATTATCATGCCATTAGGATAATTGTTAGCTTCAAGCCATCCATTGTCTAAAATTGTAAGGAAACATAATTTAGGGAAATTTTAATATATAGGAAAGGAATGGTGCCATTCACAATATTAACAAGATGAAACCTTAGTACAACATCCAATATCCATAGTCACAACATTTCCATATGTTGGGTTGTGTTATATTCTTTCCATGACTAGCCCACATAGTTAAACGAGGGGTTAGAAGGGGGTCGGAGCCCCCCCCTGCCTTCGTTGCATCAATTGTGTATTGGGGGGGAATCACAGGGGGTTTGAGGGGTGCAGGTAACCCCACTCTATGGGACTTTGTAGCAATCTAAGTCTCCCGTGAATAAATTGTTCCTACGGAAAAAGTTGTATAACCTGAGGATGAAAGATGGAGACTCAGTGACAGAGCATCTGAACGCATTTAATACTGTGGTAAATCAGTTATTATCTATTGATATTAAAATTTTAGATGAAGATAAGTGCATCAGTTTGTTGTGTTCTCTACTAGACTCGTGGGGTAGTCTACTTATTGCAATACGTAGCAATACAAGTTCCTTGCAGTTTGATGAAATAGTCTCATCCTTGCTGACAAGGAGATGAGACGGGAAAATATGGAGAGTCAAAATGGTGATGCCTTGTCTGTACGAGCATGGTCCCAGAATAGAAACAAAAATAATTCATCGAGTGGGAGATCTAAATCTCCAGGAAAACCTGTAAAGGTGGTGTGCTGGAAATGCGGAAAGGAAGGGCACTACAAAAGTGACTGTAAATCTAAAGCTCCTGATAAAGGAAAGGGATTTGATGATGCTCCTTCTCTTGAGGTGAAAACCACCTCAGATGAAGGTGGGGATGTGTACATGGCTTCTTCAAGTACATATGTAGATCATGAGGCATGGTTGATTCACTCAGGTGCATCCTTTCACTTCACTCCCCATAGAGAGTGGTTCTCCGAGTATGAGAAATATGATGGTGGTGATGTCTTCTTGGAGGATGGCAAGAAGGCTAGAATCGTTGGTTGTAGAAAAGAAAAGTTGAAGTTTCAAGGTGGAAGGGTTAGACCACTTTCGTGTGTTCTGTATATTCCTACATTAGCCAGAAATCTGATTTCTATAAGAAAGTTGGATGATGGAGGTGTAAAAAAAGTTTTTGAAAAGGATACCTGCAAGATGGTTCGGGGGGCACTGGTATAGATGTGGGGAGTTCAAATTGGAACTCTATATAAGCTGCAAGGTAGCACTATTGTTGATGGGTGAAAAAATTACGTGGTTCCTGAAAGTAGAGTAGAAAATCTAGTGGTCTCTGGAGAGAAGACCATATTGTGGCATCAAAGGCTTGGACATATTGGAGAGAAGGGGCTTCGAATACTTCATGGTAAAGTTATGGTAGAAGGTATGAGTAATAGCCCTTTGGATATTGATTTCTATGAAAATTGTGTATATGGGAAGCGGAATCGAGTGAGTTTCCCCTCTGGTGGTAAGAGGGTGAAACAGATATTAGAGCTTGTGCACAATGACGTGTTTGGACTTATGAAGGTTCCATCACTGGGTAAGTTTGTGTACTATGTGTCATTTATATATGACTTCTAAAGGAATACATGGATATATTTCCTTAAGAAGAAATATGAATATTTTGATAGGTTTAAGAATTTAAGGCTCTAGTGGAAAACCAGACAGAGAAGAAGACAAAGATGCTGAGGACAAATAATGATGGAGTGTTTTACAGTAAGGAATTTGAAGAATTCTGTAAGGAGTGTGGTATAGCACAGCATAAGAATACTGCATATACACCTCAGCAAAATGGAGTTGCAAAAAGAATGAACAAGACATTGATGGAAAGGGAAAGAAGCATGCTCAGTGGTGCCAGATTAGGACAGGAATTCTGGGCTAAGACAGTGGAGACAACATGTTAATTGGTCAATAGATCACCTTCGTCAGCATTGGAAGATAAGACTCCACAAGAGCTATGGACTAGTAAGAAACCCTCTCTTTCACATCTAAGGGTGTTTGGATGTGATGCATATGTACATGTTCCAAAGGAGAAACGAACCAAGTTCAATAGTAAATCTAAAAAGTGCATAGTTATTGGGTATAATGATGGTTTAAAGGGTTATAAGCTTTGGAACCTAGTAACAAGGGAGTTTGTGTATAGCCAAGACGTGGTGTTCAGAGAGGTGAAAGATGTTATTAAACATGAATTCAAACCAAACGAACCTGAGAAGATAGAGTTTGAGCTAAAGGAGGAAGAATCAGACTCTATAGTAGAGGACGAATCAGAATATGAAGAGCCATAAACTCTTGGTGTGAGAAGATTAGTTCAAGAAAGAAGGTAGCCAGAAAGGTATAGTCAATCTGCTTTCTGTTCAAATTTTTCTTTATCTATTACTGATGATGATCCCACAATTGTGAAGGAAGCAGTAGATTCAGAGGATGGAAAACTCTTGAAAGAGGCCATGGTTGATGAAATGACATCTTTGCACAAAAATGAGGCTTGGGATCTGGTGGAGTTTCCGGCTAGAAGGAAACCCATTGGCAACAAATGGGTGTTCAAGAAGAAGAGAAATGTAGAAGGAAAGGTGGAGAAATACAAAGATTAGTTGGTAGCAAAACGTTATTCCCAGGTGTTGGGAATTGATTTTGGTGATATTTTTTCTCCTGTTGCCAAGGTAACTTCTATTATATTACTTTTATATGTTGCTGCTACTTTTGATTTTGAGGTAGAACATATGGATGTGAAGACATCATTTCTTCACAGGGATCTAGAAGAGGAGATCTAAATGAAGCAACCTGAAGGCTTTGCTGTGAAGGGTAAGAAAGAAATGGTATGCAAGTTAAAGAAGTCTTTGTAACGGTTAAAACAACCACCAAGGGTGTGGTATCAGAAATTTGATACATTTATATGGGGACTTGGCTTCACCAGAGGCAAAGCAAATCATTGTGTGTATTCTATATAAATTGGTGACTGTGTTATTTATCTAGTCTTGTATGTGGATGATATGTTGCTGGTTGGAAATGACAAAGAAATTATTGAGAATTTGAAGACCCATTTGTCCTCAAAATTCGACATGAAAGATCTTGGTGCTGCAAAATATATTTTGGGCATGGAAATTAGAAAAAGAGGAAGTTATGGTTAAACTAGACGAAGTATGTCGAGACAATATTGTAGAGGCTTAATATGTAGGATAGTAAACTGGTGAAGGTTCCTATTCCTATAGGCGTAAATTTATCTACTAAATAGTGTCCCAAGAGACGAGAAGAGGAAGAGGACATGTCCCGTGTTCCATATGCAAGTGCAGTCGGTAGCCTGAAGTATGTGATGGTCTATACTAGACCAGACATTGCACATGCAATAGGAGTATTTAGTAGGTTTATGTCAAAACCAGGGAAGGAGCACTGGACAATAGTGAAGCAGTTTTTCAAGTATTTGTGTGGCACTAGTGATTATGGTTTGTGCTACCAAGGAAGACCAGGATTGGATAGAGTGTTGGATATTCATGGCTTTGTTGATGCAGACTAGGCTGGAGATCTGGATCAGAGAAGATCTACAAGTTGGTATCTGTTTAACCTATTTGGAGGTGTAGTCAGTTGGATGAGTAAGAAACAATCTGTAGTGGCACTATCAACTACAGAGGCAGAATACATGGCAACCACTCATGCAAGCAAGGAAGTATTTTGGTTTCAAATATTGTGTTCAAGTATGGGGTTAGTATGGGGAGATATAAGGATAGACTGTGACAGCCAAAGTGCAATTTTCTTGCCAAAGAACCCTGCATATCATTCAAAGACAAAGCACATTGATGTTCAGTATCACTTTGTGAGGGATATGATAGAAGACAAAAAGGTGTTGCTTGATCCAGGTGGATATTGGTGGCCACTTACCAAATCCATTTGGACCCCCACCATTGTTTCTTTCAGCTCTTTGGTTTCCCAAATTGTAGCACAGTTTACTATTTTTAGCAGTTTTTCAGGTCCTGAACTTCCGGAGCCATTTTGAGGCCCTAAACGACGTTTTTTGGGAAATCTGGGGGAAGCATGGGTCCTTGGACCCATGCTACCCTTCCCAAAGTGGTAGTGCTCGGATAGATCTTCCTAACGAGCTATTGTATGCGCCAAACGGAGATCGTATGCCAAAGTTACGACCCCGGGAAATTGATGTACCAATTTACCCAAAACGGGGCCCACAATTTGGCGTTTCATCTTCTAGGCTTAGGTTTTGGAATGTGAAGGGTTTTCCATTGTTTCTCAACAATAAATAGGCCTTCGAGCCTCATTGTAACACAGTTCAGAACAGTTCAGAGGCATTACCCGCCACATCTCTTCTCAGAGATAAGGTATCATCGCCCTAGCTAGTTTATTTTCAACTCTGTTTGTAAGCATATTTCAGTGGTTTCCATTAATGAAATGAAGTATTATTTCCGTTGCATCTTTGTTTATATGGTTATCTCTGTATTTTGTTGCGTTCCTGTTTAAATTCGGATCAGTGGTATCAGAGCAGTCTGCTTTTTCTTTGTTTTTCTTTGCATGTCCCCAACGAGGTCGGGATATAAGGAGCTAGGGCTTGAACTGGTCAAACCTTTGCAAGACCAGCCTCACAAATCCCGACGGCCTCCCATGGAGGATGAGAGGAAAGATGAGGGGGTAGGAGATCCTATCAAAATATTGCTCAAAGAAGCCCTCGAGCGACAACGAAACACGATGATGGATAGCTTTGCCCAGATCCTTCAGCGGCTACCCAAAAGCGACGCATCGGCTTCCAGCAGCTACTCTGGAAACACCATGCCCTTTACGGTACAAGTTAATTTTGAAATCCCCATATTTGAGGGTCAGATAGACATAGTTTCCATAGATAAATGGTTAAATATGCTAGAGGGTTATTTTTCTATTCATGAATTTTTGAGTCGAGAAAGGATCGTTTTCGCTCTTCTCAAAGTAGCCCCCCATGTCAAGGACTGGTGGGAAACCTACTGCAAGCAGAAGGATGAAAGTACCGGCTCACTATTTTCAGCCGCACCCACCTGGAATTCATTCTGGGATGCCATCAAGGAGCAGTGCTACCCTGTCAGAAGCTATGAGGATGAATACATAAAGTGGACCACGCTGCAGCAAGGAAGGGACCAAGATATGCCGGAGTTCACCAATATTTTCCATACCCTTCGCACAAAGTTGGATATCAAGGATATGGAGCAACATTTGATACTCAAATACCGTAGCTGCCTACACAAGTACATCCAAGAAGAAATAGAATTCCTGAACATCTCCTCGCTCGGCACAGCATAGGATATGCCGTCAAGGTCGAGCAGAAGTTTAAACAAAAGAAGCGAGACTTTGGATCTGCGAATCCAAAGCAAGGGAAAGGTGCCCCTAAACCACAGAATAAAGGATAGAGCCAAGGCAGGGTAGCCCAAGAAAACCCGCCAAAGCTGCAACCAAAGAGCAGCGTCGCGAAGCCAAAAAAGGACACGGGAAAATGGTGTGAGTTCCATAAGAGCTTCACCCACAACACAAGTGAGTGTCGGGCCAAGTAGTCACTAGTGGCTGAGCTAAAGGTTTCAGAATCAGATGCCTGTTCCAACTCTGAGTCAGAACCCAACAAGGGGAATGACAAAGGGAAGCAGATCATTGATGCGGATCCCAACGCCACTGTTGCTACTGCCAAGATCCAGAAAAATGAACC
>APFE030969540.1:91634-106017 GCA_000404065.3 Pinus taeda
GTTTGAGGGGTGTAGCTAACCCCACTCTATGGGGTCTAAAGCAGCGCCCCAGAAATTTTTGTTTTTTTGACCCTATATTAGGTTGGGCGGACCTACCTATGGTTTTTTTCATGATTTTTTGCACATGGTTTTGGACACGATGGTTTTCAATCCATGGTTTTGGATGTGATGGTTTTCAGTCCATGGTATTGGATGCTTCGGCATGTATAAATATGTATTGTAACATTGAAAGGAACATAATGAAAAATCAAGCTGGTAGTCCCAGTTTTGGGATCCAGGGGAAATCTCTGTGTATATCTGTTATGCTCTCGCATTGTTTATTTTCTATGTTTTAGAATTCATATGCAGGTAATTTCTGTACAGGGTTAAAACCTACACCATCATCTCGAGTCTAGCAAAATGAATATGCAACCGACTTAGCAGGAAGTAGCAAGGAAATAACTCATGAATGATAGAGTGCACGAGATCTAAACGAAGCCACACAAGAAGTAAAGCAAGAATATTCTAGAGTGTCTGTGTATAACATTTCCAAAATAAAATGAGAGTAGGAAATTCTAGAAATGATCAACCAGATTAAAAATGTGCTAACCACATCAATGGAAAATTATTTTAGACTTTGCTCATGTGACGTGAAGGATATACTTGTATAATCATGGAGTCAGTGTTGGGGCTGACGACGAACCAAAATCGAGCCAAGAAAAAAAAAAAGGAGTAAAGTTATTGTTAAAATATCACATAATATAGACGGAAGCCCTTCAGGGTTTAGTGAAAAGAAAAAACTCAATCCCTCTTTACTTGTAGAAGCGTTGAAGTGAACCCATTTTTGATTAACATAGCTGGTAAAATAAACACCTAGAGAGGTGTTGTAAAGCAGAACAACCATCAGATCCTTTCTCCGGTAAAGGTGATCACCCTACCGGCCAAGAAATCCATAAGAGTCAGTCGAGAAATAAACACATAGATTAGGAAATTATTAAGAGGGAGGAGATAACAAAATAAAAGAAAAACCCCCTTTTATCTATTACAATAACTATGATGAAATTTTTGCCTCTGAGAGGAGAATTAAAAATGGAAAATAGTATTTTGTGCACTATGTGGCTAGAGCCATGAGGGCTGCCACTGGGGGATAACTTAGACCAAGACCAATGTGCACTGCAAATTGCACCTATAGAAGGGAGCTAAACCATAATGAAAAGAGAAGAGTTTGAGTATAACTACACAAAATCAGCAACGAGAGAAGACTGAGCTTGGAGATGGACAACAATGTCGAATGGGGCAAATGGAAAACCTCCACTAGAAACTAAAACTTAGAGCCTAGTATGGTTTTCTCCTAAAGAGCGGAGGCAGCAATGAATATTGGAAGGGTTGGGTAAAGGTAAAAGTCATTTAGGGTTTCAACATTACCTTTCACCGTCAATCTACATACAAATTGTTGGGTAGAGGAGGCCCCACGTAAGGGTTTTGGGTCTTAAAAGCCCATAAGTTAGGCTAAGAATATTGAAAACAAATTCAAGAAATGCGTGGAGCACGAAATATAATAGGTTGAGTTAAAGGGTTGTCCACCCGAAAATAATGTAAAATAATAGAAGTTGACCTACCCATGGTCTGCGGACCATGGGAATGTATAAATAGAGCAAGGCTCTAAGGTTAAAAGTTAGTTTTAGTTTTGGATCTTAATGTTATGGGTTTATGAAGGAAAAATTATCTCCATGTCTGTAATTCCAAGTCAAGGGTGTTGGTAGATAGATAGAGGCTTTGTAGCTGTGTGGAGACCATTGTAGCTGAGTGCGCAAGGCGGATTTGGTTGTACTGAGAAGGAGATAAATAAAGATAATAATTTCTGAATCATTGTGTGCTTTACCGCGAATCTACCTGTTGCTTATGAATAAATTTATGCACTGTATTTAAGAATTATGAATGCGTGCACTGGGTTTTTTTGTTAAGTGTTCCCTTAAAGACTATAAGAAGAAGATCAAATCTGTAATAAATTCATATAAATAATAAGATTCGAGAAGTAACTGGCACGAATCTGTGCAAAGGACAGGTAACTATGTAGAGTAGCACAGGTGTGCAAAACATTCGCGATCCTTCCAGGTCACATCAAGACATCCCTAGGGTACAAAAACCTAGTTCCAACACCCTCCCATACGACCTCAGGTGAGACTTCAGTCCGCGCTCCACGGATTTTTTCTGAAAGGACTAGTAGTGCGGGATTTGTTCGGATAAAACACTTCTAAACCTCGTTCAGGCCCTAACAAGCCAACAAATGGTTCCATTGTCGAGACCAGGATCTACCTAAGGTATGTCTAATGTAGGAACACTGGAACACTACAAACAAAGAACTTGAAGATTGGCTGGATCAAAAGCTTCATGAGTTTATGGTGCAGGAAAATATAAATCTGCAAATATCTGAGGAGAGGTGACTGGATCGCTACATATACACAGAAATCCACAAGATCTTCTTCGCGTCCTTCTCGACAGAGATGTATGAGTGGATTGCGAGACTAGCTGACAGTTAGGGAAGGTGCAGATCGAATTAGCCCATCGTGTGGACTCCAGAGTCGGTGCGTCGACTAGAAGCATCAGAAGATAAAGTTTCACGGGCAGTAGATCACTGGTTGGATCGAGTAATAGGAGGGTTTATCATCAAGTTCGTGATAGACACAACTGTGGGTTACAACGAAGTAGAAAGGCGCTTTCTCCAAGGACCGTGGGGTAAGTACATCAAATCATTGAATACTTGGATTAAAATGTTTTTATGTGAGAAATGGGTTATGCGCATCCATTGATGTCTGGGATAACACGGAGCGGAAGAGGCTACTAAGGGACCGAAGGATTAGAGAATAGTCCTCTAATTTCTATTTCGCGAGAAAGCGAGGAGGAGCTCACATGGTTCTCTCTGAGAAGCACAGTTTGATTGATAAAGAATCACATTCCACTAGTACCACTGCTTTCCACGCCATCCCCCACTTCACCTACATCGAACCCATCTTCACCTACCCCACCTCCGCCACCATCGAGGGTTGGAATGGTGAGTGCGATCAAGTTGCCAGTATTTAAAGGCATAGGAAATGAGGAACCAGATCAGTTCTAGTTTCTGGTAAAGGTTTTATGGGAAGACCAAGGTGTAACGGATGATAATATCAAAAAGGCTACTTTGGTAAGCACGCTACAGGATCACGCGTTGACATGGTATAAAGTACTCTAGTGATCACCCAAATGCAGGAATAGTGGTGATCTAGGATACATTGAACAAAGAATTTAGCTGGCCAAAATCAGAGACGTAGTCGATCATTGGGTTCAAAGAAATCGTAATGTTGCTAGGTGAAACCCTGTGGGATTTGGATCAAAGACTGAAAAGTACGATATGAGAGGATAAAATTACGCTAATGAATGGGCATCACCGCGCATGGCTTGTGGCATCGTTGGTGCCACATCTGTGGATGGCACTATCACAACAGAAGATCTCGACCCAGGCTGAAGCATTATAGATAGCAATGAGGTTTCATGAGACTCCAATACCAGATCCTAGGTTGGGAGTTTAGAAGATCCATGAGTAACTACAAAACCTATGCCTAGAAATGCAGAGTTTGAAACAAGAGAAGACACCCTGGCCAGAAGCGCGAGAGGAGGTGTGGTGCATAAAATGTAGAAGCCAGGGCCACGATAAGGATCACTCTCTGGTGTTTGTGAACTATTTGGCAGTGGGGGGCCAATGCTGTTGTGAACAGAGGCAAAGGCAGGGCCAAGTGTGGTGCCCTCGCTTTGGTGCGCAATCTGTCAGGTGGGAGGAAAGCACAACATGACAACTGTTACCTACTGCAAAAGTTTGCCCATAACCCCCAGCAGTGATTTTGCAATTTTTGTAGATCGATGGGACACGATGAACAAGATTACTGTAGTTATGTATTGTTGATGGATCGAACATCTACTTATAGGATGCGAAATGAGGCACGAAGTCAGTACCCCATTGCATCAATAGCGCGCGATGAATTCTGGGGACGTGGATGGGGACGAGGAGGAATAGGACCTGGATGAGGGCATGGATAATTAATTTGCTACAATTGTGGAGGACCTGGGAACTATGCACATGATTGCATGAACTCGACCAGAATATGTTGCCCGTACTATTACCAATGTGATCATGAAGCAGTAGATTGCCCCACACTAATTGCACAGATGCGCGAAAAAGGGGTGCTTCAGTATACTCCCACTTAGAACATCCAAACGATGAAGGTTGAACCATGCGAAGAGGACCCTAACATAAACATGTTGCTCGGAAGTGGTGCCACTATAAGAGAAGATAAGGGGAACCAACCTGAGGAGGATACATGGGTTCACAAGGCCCCTATAAAGCAACCTGAGTTTGATTTGAAGCATGCGAAGGAAACATTTATGGAGGCTAAGAAGAGCTTTGTGGAGGCTTCTACTTCATATAGCAAGGACCAAGTTGAGCCAGAAATGGATCCTTCCATGCTAACCACCTTTTTAGAAACATGCATGAAGATATTATGGGACAATAAAGTAGTTAAGGGATTGCAAGAGTTGATAACTAGGTGCGCCGGGTCCGGTGAACTGCGCATGGTCTGGAAATTAGGCAAGCATGCTTTGCACATCGGGTAAGAAATGTGGTTGACTACCCAAATTGGTGACTATGAGATGGATCAAGTCATTCTAGATTTGGGTTCATATGTGAATGTGCTACCTAAATAGACGTGGGAGCATATGGGCAGGCCTGCGCTATAGTGGTCCCCTATTCATTTCCGGATGGCAAACCAATAGAAGATCTTTCCTATGGGGAGACTACAAGGAATCACGGTACATATTAAAGGTGTGAGTACATGAACAGATTTTGAGGTAATAGAAATTTTGGATGACAATAACCCATATCCTGCATTGTTAGGAATAGATTGGGCCGTAGACATGAATGGAGTCATCAACCTAAAGTGACGAAAAATGATATCCGAGAGAAAGTCTCTCCGCGTAGTGGTTCCACTGGACCTAGCCGAAGGGGCATGCTACACAGAGCCTGTGCGTAATGAGGATAGTGATGATGAACTGGACTGTATCTACTAGATCACAATGTAGGATCAGGATTAGGTGAATTCGACAGTGGATGGGAAAATCTCTGGGAACATGACAGTTCCTGCACATTGGACTCAGATGAAGAGATTGAGCAATGGAAAAACTGATTGCATGAGGTAACAACACTAAATTGTAATATCATGGTTAGATCACTACGCCGTATAATGATAGAAGCAAGGGAGTTGCCAACAAATGGGGGTTGCAATGAAAGCGGAGGAACCTGTAGACCACTACAAAACGAAAATCTTGAAACAGGAGCAACAGGGTGTGGAAAAGGGGGCGTTGTCCGTAACAATTGCCCAAGGATGGAATACACACCAAAAGACTAGGAGAAAGTGGTGCGAATGTAGAAGGCAGGTACACAGACAGTTTGGAGGACAAAGCGGGGTGAGTGTCCATCGATAGAGTTGGATGCAGGTATATGTTGTGCAAATGCCTGACTGACTCAGAATAAAAAATTAGAATTCACCATAGCGATGCATTCTGCTAGCTGTTCGCGACAAAGCCAGTAGAAAAATGGGGGGAGAATGAACAACATCTATTGAATAAGACGATCCAATGGGAATCTACGGGTACCCAGGGTTCAATGGCCATATAAGACCATCATTAAAAGGAGGGGGACGAAGGTGTTCTTATCAGTGGTAAGATGAGATGGAACGAAGAAGACAAGCATAATTCGGTAGTTGAAGGAAGCCATTCGGAGCAGTAGTAGAAAGCTTCATGAAATCAATGAAGAATGGGCATAACTAAGAAAGAAAAGCACAATGTTGGATGAAGAAATCAGCAAAATGAAAATTGGTGTCACCCAAGCAGGTTGCACGAATCTGCAAATAAGGGAACCTAGTCTGGCAGGGTCTACCTCGGTATTAGAATGGGTTGTGACCTTGCTATCATGGATGTGACCACACCAATGGAGGAGTGTACCCTATACAACAGAGCATGATGGGAGAATGGATATAAAGGCAATCAAAAGGTGCCCATAACCCGAGCTAGCAGGGAAGCTGAAATCTCGCACTTGGGGTGCGACCACCTGACTAGCTGTGGGAAGCACAATCTTAGTGCTCCAAGCAGTTGAAAGGAGGTGCAAGACTATAAACAATTTTGCGGGAGACCTGCACGGAAAGAAGGTTCCATGTAGAGCCAGTCGATTAGCAAGGTCATGGTTGCACAGAAGGGGTTGCGTTGTTGTGTGGACAAGTAGAGAGGTGACTGTTGCTATCATTGTTCATGACAAGATGTTTGAGTTATGGCGAAAAGAAGCGAGTGACATGCAATTAAGCAATGAGGTATGAGACAGATCTAGAATGATCTGTTGCAGGCTTAACATTACTACACTAGAAAAGGAGGGAATGATTGAATCTGAATTTCAAACCACTTATAAATCATAGGGGGACATCCACTGAATGATCTGTGGTTTTGAGAGAAGTAAGCTATTGTGCCTTTCCACCAATATTGAATGGTTCATCATTGCCGCTAAAGGAGTAAACCCGGGGGTTGTAAAATGGCCAAAGAAGATGCAGGACTTTCTGGACAGTGTGGTGTCGATGGCCGCAGGAGTCGCGCAGTGTTCAACACTGATGGTAGGGGATGTAACAAAAATTCTTAGACATGAAGCAGAACTAGTCTGGATGTCACTGCCTAACCCATGGGTTGGCTGGTAACCCATAAAAGAGAAGGGAGAGATCGTGAATAATGAGACAAAAGATGGAATTGTAGTTAACAATTTGTCTCTGATACAACTTGAAGATTGGGATCTCGTGGACAACAACATTTTTCTTGCAAAATTGCAACGTAAGTTGCAGCAGATAGTGCGTACAGTAGAGCAGAAATTGGAGATTTGCTGCGTTGGCACGAAGAGTTTCCGTATGTGGCACCTCATCTTGAGCTAAAATCCTATGAGGGGGTGTTCTATATTAACTAAGCAGAGCAGAGTGAGAATCAGCCGTTGCATGAATTATTAAGGGAAATGGAGCAAGAGCTTGAAAATGAGTTGCAGGAGACAAGAGGGAGTAGTAGAACGAAGTGCGTCACTCACAAGGATGGTGGACCACGAAGCCTTGGCAGCATGTATCGCTGCACCGACGAGTGACTCGAGACGAGTCACTATGATTGTGTTGGGGGCTTATTGGGTAGTGGAGGCCTCGCGTAAGGGTGTTGGGGCTTAAAGCCCATAAGTTAGGGTAAGAATATTGCAAAAAAATTCCGCAAAATGCACGGAGTGCGAAATGTAATAGGTTGAGTCAAAGGGTTTTCCACCCGAAAATAATGTAAAATAATAGAAGTAAAAATACCCCCTACCATGCCTTGATGATCTATTTGATTAAGTAAGGGGAGATACCATTTTCTCAAAAATAGATTTGAGGATGGGATACCATCAATTGAGAATCAAGAATGAAGATATTTATAAGACAACATTTAGCACTCGTTACGGACACTACGAGTTTATAATGTTACCATTTGGACAAACTAATGCCCCTGCAACCTTCATTTGTCTAATGAAGAATGTACTTAAGAAATATTTGTACAGGTTCACATTGGTATTTATTGATGATATTTTGGTATATTCTAGGAATGAGGAAGAGCATAAGGAATACTTAAGGTTGGTGTTGCAAACCTTATGAGAAAACAAAATGTAAGTTAAATTTATTAAGTGTGATGTATGAAACTAAAATTCAGTATCTAGGGCATATAATTTCAAAGGAGGGGTTAGCGGTGGACCCAGATATAGTAAAGGCCATGGTTAATTGGCCTGTACTGAAGGATGTAGATATTGTTTGATTGGTTATGGGACTTGCGGGGTATTACTGCAGGTCTATTGAAGGCTTCTAAAAATTAACCTATCCCATTACCTCTCTACATAAAAAGGGGTAAATTTTGAGTGGACATCTGACCACTAGTTAAGTTTCGATAAACTAAAGAATTTACTAATCACAGGTTATGTCCTAAACTTGGCAGATTTAAAAAAATAATTTACAGTGTGTACAAATGCATGTATGGAGGGGCTGGGGGGAGTTTCGTTACAATATAATTCTATAATAGCATACGAGTCAAGAAAGTTGAAAAGCAATGAAAAAAATATGTTGTATATGATATGGAATTAGCAACTGTTATACATGCCTTGAAGATGTGGAGGCATTATCTGTTGGGCAAGAAATTCACATTGTTCATAGACCATTGCATCTTAAAGTATCTGTGTAGTCATCACGATCTATTGGTTGCATGGTGCGTGACCCAACTTCAACATTAGTTAGCCAAACAAATCCCTACACTACTGGCCCTTTCAGCATTAGCCCGTGGAGTGTGGACCGAAGTCTCACCTGAAGCAGTATGGGGGGATGCTGGAACCAAGTTTCTACACCCTGAGATGATCGTGAAGTCAGTTTATTCCTTATGTTCTGGCTTTCACGTAGGTCCCCAAGTTCTAGGGCTAAGTCTATCTAGCACTTGATTCTACCCTTCGGTACCTCTGCGAAAGGGTATGATTGACCTTTGCGTAGCCCTAACCTACGGTTCAGGTACTTTCGTGATGTTAGGGAAATGTATTGTGCATATTCCCAAATTATCTTAATTTTCTTACTTATCTTATTAAATGATCACGGTTAGCATCACATAAACAGATATTCTTACTTGCGTTCAATTAACCAATGTAATTACATGCATTTGTGCATCACATAAGAATTTCAAATGAAATTCAAGCACAATATGACAAGATGCATTAATAGGAAACAAAGACACAAGATTTCTAGAATGATTCTCTTTATTCATATCTTCAGATGATTACAAACTCTATCTGCCCTGCGCACATAGCTGCAGGGGTCTGCGCACTCAGCTACAGACTTCCACCCTAGGCCTCCACACACTTAGCTGTAAAGCCTCTTCGTATGCTAGGACCCGAAACTTAGACCTCTCTAAAGACCTCCTCCTTATCGCTCAAGACTTCTTCTTCTAAGGCTACTTAGCTCTTACTTACTTAGGTCCTTTTATACAATCCCATGGTCTGCGAACCATGTGTAGATCTTTACAGTTGACTTTACACTTTACAAAATAAGCGCAGACAACCCTTTATGACTCATGACACCTTCATGCTCCACGACAACAAAATGTGGAGACTTTACAACTTTATTACAAAACTTGACCCAAGGCATGGGCTTTTAGACCCAAAATTGTCCTTAGGAGATCCTGTTCCAAATAGGCCCCCAACACAAACATTGTGACTCACCGTTGAGTCACTCTACTGGTGTGAAGACCTTAGCGTGAAGACCTATCAACTCAACCCAAATGACCAAAACCTCAGGAATGCATTGTGCAGTCACCTGCTTTGCTTCTTCAATTATATGCTCGGTCACTACTCCTGAACTGTCGGCTTGAAACATTTTCTGAGTTTCTTATAGGGTCGCAAGCATTCCTTCAATAAAGGTCGTAACTGCATAAGCCTTATCTAGCCAGGGCTTTAATCACGCCTTTAGCACTGGTTCCTTGTACTGTGCTACATCCACCTATTCTTTCTGCTGCTTGGCCTCCTGCAGCTTTGATAGTCTCTATGTGAGTGTGAAGGTCTGCGTTGTACCTTTGACCTCATCATAACACTACTGCAGCTCGTGCACATCTGTATCTAGTCGCTCTACATTAGGGTCCTCTTGCAAGCCCGTCAAGACCTTAAACAATTACTTAAAGAGTTGTGTGCAAGCCGCTATGGTACTATCAACTGCTGCTATTGGTGTGTGACATCGGTTTCACGCTGCTCCTTTACTTATGGTGGGGTTGAAGGCTGGGACTTCAACTGTAATTCAGTGATCTACATGTTCAACTCCAACTGAACCCTTGCCATTTCTGTATGAGCATTGCACACCCCTGTAGCCAGCATGAGAACCCACATCTCGACTAGTTCTTCCTCAGGAATGGACAACTCTGGGACCATTCGGCATGCCTCCTACATAACCTGTACACACTTGTTTTGGTCGGTCGCCTCGATCATGGCAGGGATGGCAGAGTCTCGTTATAGTGTGAGCTTCTCATTGTTAATCTGCTACTCGTTAATCACCTGTAGAGCGCGGTGCTCATGGGCCATCAACTCTACAATCACTCCATCCTGCAATAGGTGGAGTACCTCACCAGAGAGGATTGCCAGATTCAACCCTACTCCCTTGAGGGCACTGACAGTGGGCCTGTCAGCCTCATTCTTTGTGGTCATTGCTCCATCAAGCAGCACTATCGTGTTGGAGACCTTTCTGCAAAACATTTCGGCAACTTCTGAAGATTCGATGGCAAGGTTGGTGGACACTATGTCAGCCTATGATGTGCTGATCTACAGCTCCTGTAGACCTATTGGGATAGCCCACAATAATAGTTTTTTCTTCTTCTCAAATTGTTGTAGGGCCTTCGTGATGACATCTCACACTGTGTCTCCAATGTCATGCAAGTCACCCGATGTGAGGGTGATTGGGTCTAACTATGTCTTAGTGGCCTTGAATTTATTCTTGGACCCTCCTTTCTCTTGTACCCTTGGATGCTTGATGTGGGCGGACATCACCTGTCAGTCTGCGCTGTGCTTCTCTGTCTGCTTGTCCATATCTTCTTCTGTCTTGGGTGAAGGCGACCTCATGCCTTTGTCAGAGCACCGCTCTATTCCACCTGTTTGCTTTTGTGTCTACTGAGCAGCATCACACTCCACTTGGACCTTGTTAGTAGCCTCCTTTATTCTCTTTTCGGCCAGCTGCATCATCTTGAACTTGGCCTCCTCCTTCTTGCGTTGCAAAACAAACTTGATCCATCCCACCTCCAAGTCTATTGTAGTGTGCCATTCTGTCAGCCAGTGGTCAAGTACTGCATCAATGGCGCCATCTGTTGCTAGGGAAGGTAAGCCATACCATGTCTACATAGGGTCCTTCTGCACCCTGATGGACACATGGTGCAAAATCCACCTTAAACTCTACATAGCCTTGCAGGTTAGCAAACACCGTAGGAGACAACCAAAGTTTGCAATTGATGGCCATGCACATGTTCATCTCCATCAAGATCCAAAAGATCTTGCTGTCCTTGATGCGCTGCACATCCTTGGTTGCCCATATCGAAGCATAATTCAATGCTTCTAGTAGGTCTTCTGCGACTAAAGGGAATTGACTATCCTCTGGTAGATCCCATGCTACTAGCACAATAGACAGCAAGAGCCATTCATAGTGGAACATTTTGCTGAGCTCTTATGCCTTGAAGTAGTTGACAACGAACTCACTGTCGAGATAATCTGCCCAATCGAACTAGACTCCTTTGGCACACTAGGTTGCTAGTGTGACGACAAGCACCGACACCTCATTGGCGCAACATTTCCTCATCACCTTCCCTACCAAAATCTACGTAGCTAGCTTTACAGTAGGGTCACTAATGCTTTATATGGAATATCTGTGTGGCTTCTTCACCAGCTTAAACTTCTCCTTCATGACCTCCACAAGGGCCTGCTCACCACCTTTTCCACCAAACATCATGGCCAAATTTTCTCCTATGTAGGGCAGCTGCGTGATCCCTGCGTGATCCTATGGATCAATCTGTCAGTGATGGGTATTGGATCCTCTAACCACAGACACCCATCATGCACCAAGCATAGTGGTTTCTTAATGATCAATACTGTAATCGGGGTGCAGTTGTAGTCTGGCACCCATAGTAGGTTCAGAAGACCTGCCTGGTCTACTCCTCTGATCCATCTCCATGGCTGTAATGCAGTCATCCTGGTGCTTGTATCGATAATGTGGCACATCAGTTTCTTAGTCGCCAAGTGTGGGAACTTCTCATGGTCAGCCAAGTCCTAGTCTTTAAGTTTTAATAGAGGAACCCGCCCCAAGCATGATCATTCAAAAACAATCTCATCTAGCAACAGAGGGGTTTGTAAGGGGACCTTACTCTTGTCGATACCTTTTGGTACCTTTGTCTTCCCTTTGCATGAAGGGACATACTCAGGAAACCGAGTGATAAGTTCAACACCCTAGACTTCAACTTCCTCCACATCTATTCCCACATCCTCATCATCCATCGGGATGTCTTCAGTTTCTTCTTCCTCTAGCTCCAGATTGATGGATTTTCCCTTTTCTTGTGTGGTGGGATTGTCCTTCAGTGGAT
This sequence comes from Pinus taeda, assembly GCA_000404065.3. Classification (NCBI taxonomy): domain Eukaryota; kingdom Viridiplantae; phylum Streptophyta; class Pinopsida; order Pinales; family Pinaceae; genus Pinus; species Pinus taeda. Next base: position 103,827 of record APFE030969540.1, read on the forward strand.
TTCTTCTTAGCGATGCGCACACTGATATTACATGTTGCCTACCCTTCTTATCCTTCTCGCTCTCCTTGGTTGGGGTCGGCTTTGGTCTCAGCATCCTTGGTGATTTGGGGACTTCTTCTAGTACTTTGGAAACCTCTAGAGTAACTTCTTCTGTCTCCATAACAATTTCTGGCACAAACTCCTATGCTATCACTGCTTCATTATTTATAGCTTCTCTAGATGCTGACATGATGTTTTCCAATAACTCTGTGTCACCTTCGATAATGTCTCAAATACTGAATTGGCTATCAGAGCTTTGAAGTCCTTGCAGTTCATGTGCGCTTGAGAGCTCAATAGCTCAATTCTCAAAATGGCAAGTGTTTTTTGTGGGGCAGCCACTTGTAATTTATAGGGCCTTTTGAATTCAAATCCAACCATCCCCCCCACATTCAGTGCATTAATGTCGGATTGGCGGCATATTTTCAAGGATCTAACCCATAAATTTCATCTTAAATTCCTGCTACCCACACCATTTGGCTGCATTTCTACCATTAAATCATGAATAATGACTTTAGCAGTCACTTTCTGGCCGAACTGCACGATTTCTCCCTAGGTAGCGCAGCTTCCTTCGCATTGTCGTGAACCCTGTGACACTTCCTTGCTTTGCGCAATCCTCTAATCACTTAGCTCACCAACCTAGGAAGTGTAGTTTATAGTCATGGGCCTCCTTTAAGCTACCTGGAATGCTAAGACTATGCTACCTTCATCGTCACGTGGATGGACCACCAGTGTATTACTTCAATCGATTTCCATTCACCTTTCCTAGGAAGGGATCTCCATTCAATTTGACAAACTGAACTGCTCCTTCATCAGTAATCTCCTTAATGACATAGGGTCGTAACTATTACATTCTAAATTTCCCTAGAAATTTATCAAACTTGTTGTCATATAAAAAATCCAGGTCATTTACCTTAAAGGTGCACAACTTGATGTGTTGATCATGCCATGCTTTTTCGCGCTGCTTTTGGACTTGTTGGTGAAATCCAGCTAGAAATCTCTCTTCCTCAAGCTCAACCAGCTACATGAGCCTCTCTTCTAGGGCTCCATGATCCATCGTACCTATGAGTGTCACTATGCACAGACTAGGCACAATCTATTCCATGGGCGTCACTGCTTCAACACCATATACAAGCTGAAAGGGTTTTGTCCAGTCAAATTTTTGCATGTCATTTGATAGGCCCATAGTACTATGGGTATGCCCAGGTCCCAATCAATTCACTGAGGGTTGCAAACCTTGGTCAATGTGTTTTCTAGCACTTTATTGAATGCTTCGACTGTCCCATTGGCCTACTGGTGATAAAGCATGCTCTTCTGGTGATATACATGAAATTCCTCTGTCAGCATCTTGATCGTCTCATTCAAAAAGTTCGTACTGCAAAAACTCATCAAAATATTTGGACACCCAAATCACGTCGGTACATACTCAAAGGGGAACTTTGTAGTAGTTGCTGCTATGCAATCCTTCATAGGCTATGGCTCTACCATCAAATCGAATACTACGTCGTGGTGATAATGTACCTCACTCCCGTCTTCTTCCCTTGGGGCTGAATGGGTGCCACAAAATCTATTGCCCATTTCTCAAAGGGTTGTAACGTCATTTGTGGATTCAAAGATAGTTCATCCCTCTACGATGGCCCACTAGTTCTTTGACACACATCACACGCTTTGCAGTAAGGCTTTGAATCCTGATGGAGGGTTGGCCACCACAACCCTGCACCTAGAATCTTTTGTGTCATTGCACTCCCTGCATAATGTCCTCCAACAGTGCACCCATGAGAATCTACGAGGATACTGCTCCTTTCAAACTTGGGTACATAGTGTCGCAATATCTCATCAAACCCCATTTTGTACAAATGCCCAACAATGACAAAGAATTCTTCCGCGTGCACCACTAACTCCTTCTTCTGCTGGACAATGTATCCTTCCGAGGTAGTTCCTGTCATTAGGAAGTGTATGATATCTTCAAAATTACCATCCGCAATGTGCACTACAAATAGCTGCACATTAGGAAATCCCTCCTCCAAATTAGTGGGCTCTTCCCTTGTTTTGATGCGCGACAAATGATCTGATCCCACGTTCTGTCATCCAGGCTTCACAACAAATTCAAAATCATACTTCTAGAACAATAAAAAACACCTGCAGATTCCCCCCC